>CM040240.1:256622913-256935184 GCA_022545495.1 Chrysanthemum lavandulifolium
TCAAATTGGATTTTTTCAATATTTTTGACTTTTGACAGTTGAGAAGTTTTGACTTTTTCCAACTTTGAGATTGATTTATGGATGATTATGTTGAAATAAGCTATGATAAGTCGATCTTAAGATAAAGTAACAAGTTACAAGCGATTTGATGAGTTTCACACTATAGGATTATAACGGTGAACTATTAAGTGAAATCACAAAGTATTTTGACTTTTATACAAACAAATCTTGGTTTTCTTGTTGAAGTGAGATATTAGATGCTAAAGTGACATGAAACTAGCACAAGCAATATCATAAGCAACCTATGGCTCGCTTAAACTAATCAATCCAAACACCCCTTAATGAGGCGCTTTGAGAATTTAAGCGAGTAAACTATGATCTAGCATGTAATATTGATTAAACCGAGTGTATTTAACCTAAATATTACTTAATTGATGATTAAAACTAGTCTAGCTCACAAAAGCAGTTATGCTACAACTATTGAAAATCACTTACAAAATGGATCTTTAGCCACGTGACTTGAAACCGAACACGGATCAACCAACCTATTCTAGATCATGAAACAACCTAATATAAGTCCAAATCCAAGCTCTGATCACTGTAACCATTTCCATGCTGCTTAACCAAATCCTTCTTCTCATTTGACTTTTGTTGACCACCATGGAACTTGATTGAAATTGTTTTCCCAAGCTTACAAAAAGCTATATTGAGCTTAAATAAGCACATTTAAGTTTAAATGAAGCTTATTGAAGCTTAAACATAAGACTTAGACATTGGATTTTGCAACAAAGGAACGTAATTTATGAAACTAAATGGAAACTTTGATTTAAGGTTCAAGATGAAATTAAAATAACTAAACAACTTAGTTTAAGTATCATAAAGCTTGAGATTACAAATTTTTGAGCTAATTAAGACATTTCAAAATAAAACGACATACATGAATTTTTAAAAGCTAACTACTACTTCTTCTCTCCTCCTTCTTCCTCTTTTATGCTTCAACTGAGCTCCACGTGGCCTTCTGAGAATATCCCACCTCTTCTTGGAGCCAATGGGTGATTTTTGAGTGTATTGGCCATTTTAATCATTTTGGCGGGAAATAGGATTTGACTATTAGGGCTCTGAATTTGCAGGTGGGGGTGGCATTTATTGTAGTGGGTTAGTGATGATGAGGGTGGAGGAAAGGGAAAAGGTGAGGTGATGGTGGTGGGGTTTGCAGCAACCTGGATGGGAAGACAGTGTATGAGATGGTGGTGGGCGGTTTTGGTATTGTTTGACTTGGTTTGACCAAAGGGTTCAAAATAGAAAGTGACAGGGGCCAAAGGGGTATAATTGGCAGGGGTCAAAACAGTTTGACAAGGCTTAGGTTAGGAATATGACAAGGACTTGTTTTGTACTTTCTGAATTCTTAAAGGACCAATCCTGTAATTTTCCAAAATTGTTACAAGGGACCAAAACTGACAACCTTCAATAGTACAAGGACTAAATTTGACAATTTCAATTTTCCAGGGACCAAACTTGACATTTTTGAAAGTTGAGGGACCTTTTCTGCCATTTAACAAAAGATTTATTCAAGGACCATTTTTGAAAAATTAGAATATTTCGGGACCTTGAATAACATTTTTCTTTATTTAGATTTACCAGGACCTGCTTTTTGACAACTTTTGAAACTTGGGGACTAAAGCGACCAATTATGCAAATTTGATACGTTTTCACCGATTTTGATATTTTGCATTTAAAACACATAAAACACTTATTTGTGATATTTTTATCATTTCGATGCATTTCGAGTGTTTTCGGATGTTTTTGCGTTTAATTTAGAAAAATGATGAGTATTTACACACTCATCAGTAAACGAGTTGAAACATCAAGGACTTAAAATGTCTAGATTATAATATTTTTAGGTCAAGGATTAAAAAAATAAGAGTAAATTACACCGTTCGTCCTTGTGGTTTGCGTTGACCGCAGGGTTTCGTCCTTTGACCAAAAAAGTTGCACCGTTCGTCCTTAAGTGTGAAACGTTATGCACCGTTCGTCCCTCCATCCATCTGGGCCCACCAATTCCCACTAACGTCCGTTAACTAAGGTTTTTAAAGGGGTATATCCGTCATTTCACTAGCAACTAGCTTTTGTACCAATTTTTAAAGTAAAAATTACATAAATCGTCCAAAGTGGTATATCACCACTTACCCATTTCTCTCTCTCTCTTTAACCTAGCCGCCGACCACCTTAAACCACCACCACCGCCACACCGCCGCCTACCACACTACACCACCCACCTCAAAACACTCCCCACTCTCCCCTCTTTCCGATCCACCAGGTCACGCGCCTAAAAACCCTCACCCACCTCTTGGTATGCACTCACGTGCCACCACTACCTCACCACAACGCACCACCGGTTCTCTTTTTCCGGCGACACCCTTTTTCGGGTGCCACCAACATTTATATTTCTCTTCCCAACTCTCAAACCCAGATCTGAATAAATCCGTCACTTCACAAGTATCGAGACAATTGAAATATCACACTCACCCGTTTAGTCGAAAACCTTAAATATGATCTTTTGGGCTTTTAAAGATCTCACGTATCTATTTATGAGTCTGTTGTGAATCAATAGTTCCTGGTGAGATTCATTTTCGGCTTCAAGATCTAATATAAGGTCTCGGGTAGGTTAAGTGTTATTGTTTTTACTTTTTCTGTCAACGAAACTAAGAAAGAAAATAACATTTTTGTTATTGAACTTTCTATATATTCGGATAGTATCAAAGATCTATGATGATAACCTTTTCGTGTGAATGATCTTGTAAAGGTTTTGAGAGCACGAGAAGGATAACTGAGATCTTGTTACCTTTTTTAATTATTAAATTGTTTCGGATTTGTGATGATGGTTGGTTTGTAGGTGGATGAGTAGATCAATGATGAGTTTGTTTGTTCTCGTTTATCAAGTTCTTTAAAGGTTTTTGAATATCCCATATGAGATACGAGAGGAAACCAAACTGAGATCATGACAATATTTCAATTTTGTTCTAGTTTATGTCGAGTCATGTAGGGTCTGAATAGTGGAATAGAGATGACATAAAGGTTAGTTTTGGATAGATTGTTTGATGTTGAAGGCTGTTGAATGCTTAAATGTCATATTTACTTAACGAAAGGTCCATGGACTGATGATGTTAAAGTTAACTGAAGTCCAAAGAAGTTTTGGTGTTTGGTATTTTGGTTTTTGGTCTTAATCTTGGTCAGTCCGTCTCTTCTTCTTCTTCTTCTTCTTCTGATCTTAGTAATAACTGTTAAGGACCAAGGAAGAAGACCAAGAGTATGAGGTTTGCGTTGTACCATCACTATCATTTCTCGACCTCCATTTTATAGTTAAACTTGTGGAAGGTGAGACCCTAGTTTCTTGGTCTTCATAGAGAGGTGACCTCCTTTATTTGGTACTCATCCCTTTCGTTAGCCACTATTCGATGACGCCGCGTGATGGCTTGGGTGGTAGCCGTTTATTTATGGTATGGAGGGGAAATGTCTTTTGCTTTTGACCTTCAAAAGAAGAAGAAGAAGAACCATTTCCATATTCTCCTGGGTTGAGGTGCGACGAGAGAGAAAACGAGAGAGACAGAAATGATAGTGATGGTACAGGGCAGGGTTAAGATTAGTTTTATTCTTATTAGAGTAAATTACACCGTTCGTCCTTGCATCGTTCGTCCTTATGGTGTTGAAATGACAAATTTACCCTCATGTGCAAGTCACATGATGGGTTTTTAACGGTCAAACTTAACGTCGTTTGGTCAAAGGACGAACGGTGCATAACGTTTCATACTTAAGGACGAACGATGCAACTTTTTTGGTCAAAGGACGAAACCCTGCGGTCAACGCAAACCACAAGGACGAACGGTGTAATTTACTCAAAAAATAATAAACTTGAGACATAGGGGTATAAAGTGTCACTTTTGAAACTATAGGGATATAAACTATCATTTTACCAAGTTGAGGGGTGAAAGTTGTCCTTTTACCAAAGTTGAAGGATAAGACTTTTAAGTTCATAAAAGTTGAAGGGTATGATTTGTCATTTCATAAAAGTTGGAGAATACATATTGTATTATTATTATGAAAGTCAAGGGGTATAAATTGTCATTTCTTAAAAGATAAGGGTATAAACCGTCAATACTTAAAATTATAAGGGTAAAAAGTGTAACATTTTTTTATATATGTTTAGAAAAATATATTTTAACACATATCAACTCGATTTTTTATAAAATCTATATACGAAGTATATTTATCAATCGAATCTTAAGAATGAAACTCAATAAATTAAAACCCGCTAACTCTTGGGGAAACTTCATTTATTCTTTTTGTTCAACCTTTCCGCATTATATAAACTTTCACTCAAAGGATTCAACATATAATTATCGACACTTAACCATTACCATAAACTTTACCAACAATCTATTCATTGTACGGATACTAAATCTAAAGTCATGAACATAAACAAGCATACTGAAACTTGACATATCAATTCAGGTCACGTGTCAGAGCCAATTACCATTTCACTTTGAATTAACTTATGACATCAATCAGATTTCCATCCAAGGTGAGTTTCATAGCCCCATTTTCAATTGTTTTATACTATTTTTGGGGGAGATACATGCTCAACTATTTTCATTTACATTCAAAAGTACTTTATACTTTTACATATTACTGTGAGTTTCATAGCCCCATTTTCAATTGTTTTTTACTATTTTTGGGGGAGATACATGCTCAAATATTTTCATTTACATTCAAAAGTACTTTATACTTTTACATATTACTGTGAGTTTCATAGCCCCATTTTCAATTGTTTTATACTATTTTTGGGGGAGATACATGCTCAACTATTTTCATTTACATTCAAAAGTACTTTATACTTTTACATATTACTGTGAGTTTCATAGCCCCATTTTCAATTGTTTTATACTATTTTTGAGGGAGATACATGCTCAACTATTTTCATTTACATTCAAAGTACTTTATACTTTTACATATTCTTTGTGAGTTCATGGCCCCTACCTTTACTTGCTTTTAAACCTGCTTTTAGGGAGATACATGCTTAACTACTGTTTTTCTTTCACAAGTATTCTAAAGCTTTTACATATTACTATGAGTTCATAATCATACTTTATACGCTTTGCTACAAACCCGAACACAAGTACTATCTCAGATGCGATCATGATTGTTATTGCCTAAGTTATACACTATTGCCACTAAAAGTCCCTCTATCATGAGCCATTAATCACTTGCGAGTGAACGCGAATATAGTGAATAGATCTATTAGCAGTTGACGCCCCACTTGTGTTGCTGGATAAGTAGCCAAGTGCACTTTATTTGAGAAACCCATAGGAAGTTGGCAACTAACCGAGGGCCTTGTTACTTACATCATCTCTATGATGTCATTAACTTACATCATTAGTTCATTACTATGATGTCGTATCTGTTAAGGTTTGCGTATCATGAGGCTTGGAGCAATAATACTGATCGCAATGATACTAATGTCAAAAGATACAACAACATGACCCAACCTTGAAGCTTGTGTTCAACTGATTACTAAACAAACGAACTATGGGTGTATAACAACGTAGCCTACTACTTATTTTATCGATATCTGTATTTATTACGATTATCACTCAAACACGAAACTACTGAACTCAACTGTTTTATCTATAAACTCTATGAACTCACCAACCTTTGTGTTGACACTTTTTAGCATGTTTATCTCAGGTCCATAATGTACGAGGATGGCACGGAAGGGCACGGATACTCAAGAAAGCTATAATATCATTCGAAAACTTATTTAACAAACTGTGAAACAACTGAGACCTAATTTTGTAAACTCTGATATTTATATAAATCGAATAAGAAATCTTTTAAAATGACTCAATTAGTGTTCGTTTTCTATTGTTATAACTGTTGTGCCATGAAGTAACACCCGACTTGAATTCCGCTGCATATCACGAAATTTGGGGGTGTTACAGATTGGTTTCAGAGCCACAGTTATAGAGAAACGGGTCTAATTGAGACCTAAACTATAACTATTTTTCACAAAAACGTTTTATAGCCTTTCGCTCTCCGTGCCTTCCGTCCTTCAGGTAATTATGTGACTTATAAATAGTTTATGCTATCCAAACACTTTGGTATATTGATATATACACTCGACATAATTTCGATCACTTTATACAAACAACAGAATAAACATACATGCAATGTCTATTCTAAGGCATTACGACTCAATCACATTTCCCTGATCATATACCTACTCCCACGTTTTGTGATTTACAAAAGCTTTCTCAAGACATTGTGAGTTGCACAGTTCTCATCTTAATTACATACTCACCAACTATTTTGAGTACTATGTCAATTCTCCTTAAATCATACTCTCATCTCTAAAGATGAGTATAAGTACTCTTTCCATACCCTCGGATCACCTACACACTATCTCCTTGTAACTCATCGGTTAAGTATGAGTGTTGAGTCAGAAATTCTTAAGTAGGATGATTTACAATGTCTTTATTTGAATAGATTGAGATGCCTTTTTATTTAAATAAAGAAATTATAAATCACCGAACCATAGGTTTATATTCCTTTATTTACATTGTTTGGGACACCTCTCTACGTAAGTAATGGATTATAAATGAGTAGACTTATTTGTATCTGAAACTAAATGAGTATGAACTCGAGGATCACAAACTAATTCATAATCTACAAAAGCTGAAGTTCAGCAACTTTCTCTACACCCGTCAAATTCTCATCTGAAATCTTCATCATTAAAGAGAGTTTTCAACTTCAATTTTCAAAACCAACTAAAATAACAATCTTCATTCAAAATAAATATTTCCTAAATCTATTTGAACTTCAGAATAGTGTTTTTCACATGTAAAACAATAAAATTCTAACTTATAAGTTTTCACAAGTAAAATACCTCACTAATTATCTTATAAATCAATTGACACAAGAAACCATAATCGTCAACATTACTTTAACATCTAACGCGGACTGAATCTCTGGACGAGATTCCATTTAAGGGGGTGAGACTGTAACAACCGGAAAATTTCCACTTGTATTAATATTCTTATGCATTTTCTATGTGTTAATACAAATAAGCCGTAAAAACGTTTATTTATATTTTACGATCTTCTAATGTTTTTTCGATAACAAATGTAAACTCATTTTAACGAAACAAATAAAATACGTAAATGGTTTGAGCCAATAGTTTACTAACACACTTACGTTTTCACATAAAACACTAAACAAGTAAAAGTGGTTTTATGATTTAGTAATACATATGTACAAACAACTAGTGTTTACATATTGGGTAAATTTATACATAACTAGTATGTATTATAATGGGTAATATAAATGGGTAGAAACTTAAGTATTTGACCCATTGACCAAGTACATTGAATGTTGTTGGGTAAAACCCAAAGTCCATGACCCATAACCCATTGCATGATATCATGCATAAGTCTTATATGGATATTATCTATGACCCATGGTTTTAATCCATGAACCATGGACTAGATGCATTGCATCTTGTAGATACATTGTATCTACTTGGATACCCATGATCCATAACCCATGACCCAAAACCCATGGGCAAAAGGGCCCCACGGATCCCCAAGAATAGATGGACGGATCCCTCAAGTGAGGATCCGTGGAACAAGAGCTAAATTTCTTCTATAAATAGTGAACCATTTCTTCCTTTTGGCTTGCAACTCCCCACATACTTTCCTAATTATTGTAACCTTCTAACCACGGATCATAAGGATCTCTATGTAGTGTTTTTTTTTTTTTTTTTTTTTTTTTTTGTTGTTGTTGTGATTCTCTAGGTTCCTTTTAAAGGCGAGATCACCACCTCTTGAAGTCGAGCAAGCTCAAGTCCATGAGTTGCCATGCTTTGCTATCATCAAGACTACATATGTTCTCTTGTTGATACTTCTTTCTTCCTCAATAGAAGTGTTGTGTCCAAGGCATTAGTGAAGGATGCCGAAAGAGTCAAGACGAAAGCATTAGTGAAAGGTGCTTAACGGCCGTGTCAAAAGCATTAGTGAAGAATGCTAAAGGAGTTAAGACGAAGGCATTAGTGAAAGGTGCCAAACGTCCGTGTTAAGGGCATTAGTGAAAGATGCCTAGAAGTTAAGTCAAGTGACATTAGTGAAGAATGTCAAGGTTGTATACTCGATGAGGTGCATCGATATACAAATAGAGATACGTTGTATCTAAGGATATTGATATCCTTGATGGTGTTGTAATAAGGAGTTGGTCTCCTTTGGGGTTAGGTGTTGTGTAGGGTTGAGTAGTAGTTCCTCCATCGTAATGGAACTCGGTACTTAGCCTAGTACCGGATAAAGGGTAGGCGACGTTGTGGTAGGTGTGGTTCTCCCTTGTGAAAGAACCCGATGGTTAGCCTAGTACCGGAAAAAGAGTAGGCGACGTTGTGAAGGCTTCTCCGCCATAAGGAGTTGGTGTCGTGTATTGATTACGAACTCTCGAGTAGGTGATTCGGGGAGTGGAGTAGGGCAATGAAGGTGTCCTTGTAGCCGAACCACTATAAATACTTGTGTCGTGGTTATGTGCTTCTTACTCTTTATATTTCATTACACATTTATATATCTATCTATCAATGTCCAACATACACATCCAAATAGATTGACATAAGTTGATCTAAATATTTTAAAACGAAGTTTTAATTGGCAAAGCTATTCAACCCCCCCTTCTAGTTTTCCACAATTGGCATCAGAGCTTCGTTACCAAGTTTCTTAGAGTATGTTGTACTTTAAAAACTTGATACGATCCGTGTATGTTTGAAAACTACAAAGAAGGAAATCTTTTAAAACAATTTTTTTTCTTTCATGTTGGATATTGATAGATTATTCTAACATTTTCTCTTCAAGAAATCTTCATGCTAGGATCCCTCCAAAGTCTTCATTTCTACTCAAAGAATAATGAAGTCAACTTTCAAGAAAGAACCTAAAAGTAATCGCAATCTACTTATTCTAAGTACAACTGATTACTTTAAAAGCTCGTGAAGTATTTTCGGTCTTATGGTCTCCATAAACCATACCAAGAGCATAGAGGTATGTTTACTTTTCATTAGCTAGCTTACATCTACTTGAACATGTTGACACCATCTTTTATTTAGACGTTAATAATTGCTAGTATCTTAAAAGTCTCTTTTCGCCACTTTCTCAACTTACTCATCATCGGGAATAGTATTACTCTTGATCTCGTCAAAGTAACGATGTCATCACAAATGGATCCTTGATAATTAACTTCTCAAATCCCGTTGACCAAACATCTTTTCAATTAGAAACCTCAAAACTATTTTTGTTCCATAAGCTAGTTTATAACTTATTACAAAAATAATGCCAAACACCCTTTTATATCCATGGCGGATCCTCTAGTTGTACTAGCGGATCCCCAATACAAGGGATTCGGGGAACGTGTGTGATGAAACCAACTATACGCCTTTTAAAATCAATTTCGCTTTTTCCTCTCCTCACAAAACACAAAACGACCCAAGTCTGTGTTCATCTCCATAGGACTCCATATCCTCAAGCATCCATCTCTAGAACATCATTGTAAGTAATTACACTAACATTTTCTGATCTTCATCATCTTCATTCTAGGGTTTATGGTTTTTCAATTTTTCTTAATCAATTGATAAAATTAGGTTTTCTAAAATTAATCACTAGAAAAGGTTTTCACATAACTAAGATTACATTGTGCTTACAACATTGTTATTACAAATCGAAACCATAAACTCATCTCAACAAATTTTACCTAACTGGAATATTTGTTTTTCTAAGACCAACCATGCCTAAAGCCACCCAACAAGACCACCATGATACCATTCACTACCTCACCCAATACTATTGAAAAGAGGGTTTGTCAAAAACCGATCACAAAGTCTTCAAAAGACTTGAAAAACGACTTATCCACGAAGGTCGTGTGGTCAAGGAATGTTTCCTTGAAAATGCCGAAATTCGTCAAGTCTTCTCGGCAATCAACTTTGATTGTCTTCTTGATATTGATGAACAAAATTTTCCGGTTTTCTTTTTTGAATTCTACAAAAGCGTTAGGATCATTTGAAACACCGATAATAGCATTTCAATCGCCTTCATCATCAATAAACAAAACTTCACTCTTCCCCTCAACACATTTGCTCAAATCCTTCGCATTCCTTGTGAAGGAATTTGTATGTACTCTCAAGATTGGGCAATATCCACTCAATCTTTGGCTCTTGATTCCAAACCAACCTACCATACTCCTCTTGATGACCCCGCAACCGCTCGAGACACTATTTTCAAAGTTAGAGCCGACCAATCTCATTTCAACCGCAACAAAGAGCTCATTCACCGTGATCCCTTTCAAATGGAACTCTTCGAAATGCACCCTATTTTTAGAAAATGGGAAGAAATTCTTATGGAAAATGTCATTAGCTTGGTCGAAAACAAAGACCATCCAAATGCATGTCTCGTGCAAATGATTTATTGCCTTATTCACCAAAGGCCATTTAATCTCGCCTATTACATGGTGAAGAGAATGGCCGGGGTATTCAAAGTTGCCAACATGGTACTTCTGTATGGTATGCTCCTAACACGACTCCGTGAGTATGTTAGTGCAATGCAACCATCTCCAATCAATGATGATCATTTCCTCTCCGATAACGTCTAAATGGAAGAAAACCTAAGGCTCTCCTGGATTCCTTGGACGAAGAAGAAGAAGTAAATGCTAACCCTGAAGCCAACGTCGTCTTGGACCCCATTGCCTACTATCAACAACTTTCAACTCTTCCAAACGAGACCGCGGAATTCAAACAAATAAAGGGTATGTTCTAATGCCTAGCTAACTACGTCATGAAGTCAGGAAAGAGGAAAAGAAAGGATTGACAAAAGAGACATTAGGATTATGGTTGATTTTAGACTTTTGGTTTATCTATTTACAATGAATGCTTGTGGTTGTGAAGCACACTAGTTTGTTTTATTTTGGATATTGTCACTACTACTCTTATCTATGATATGATTTATGTGATATCATGCTTGTTTTGCTGTTCTTCTGAGTAAAGTTTGATAGAAATTAGTGTACATTGTATGGTGCAAAAACTGCATCCCTTTCTGTGATGCTTCTGATCTACAGTTGCTGGATCCCTGAGAATGCACTAGACGGATCCCTCCTTTGAGGGAACCGTGGGATCCGTGATGACAGATGAGAAATGCAGAATCTCACACATCAAAACAGCTCACTAGATCACTTCACACTAGGTAAACATAAGGCCTTAGAACCACTTAAGTCTTCTTCAAGCATAGAAAGCTTCAAACTCACCCATAGCTAACTTAAGATCAAATTCAAAGTGTTTTTTGATTTATCAACTCATCAAAACTCACCATGTTTCCACTCCAATACTCACACATTTTTCCTCACATCTCAAAACACTTAGTTTGATATTTTTATCAATTTTAGCAAATTAATTTTAGTCATCCTTACCTCAAAATGGGTCAAAAACTAGTTTTTCAATTTTTGTAATTTTTAAGGATTTTTCAAATTTTATCCCAAGTTTACATCTGATCTTTAGGATCATTTAATATGACTTGAAACCATCAAAATTCCTAGTGTCATCCTCGAACACCCATTGGTGATCATAAAGTCCCATTTTTCTTCCATAAAAGGCAATCATTAGCTACATCACTCATTGCCCTTGATCATTTAAGTACTCTTTCATTTAAGACACTTAGGAAGACTAAAACACTCAAGGAGGTATAGGTGTTAGACTTCACAAACATCAATTTTCCTTTTCTTAGCTGCTGATAGCCGGATCCCTAGGATTAGCCTAGACGGATCCCTCATTGGAGGGAACCGTGGGATCCAGGTGACAGATTCATGCTAACTCTAGCTAAAACAATAATTTCAAGCTCATCTTGCTAACTTGAACACTCCATCTGATCTTAATGAAGTCCCTAGATCAATACAACTCTGAAGTTGACTCTTGTGCATGCTAATCATCACATTCCAAAGGATCTTATGGCTTAAGTCTTGAATGCACTTGCCAACTCCTTCCCTTTATAAGTCATCTTGTTAGAATTTCTTAGTCATCAACCACAACATAATTCTCAGCATTTAGAAACCCCTCCTTAGTCATCTGATTATGAGGAAAGCTTCTATTGCTAACTCATCCACCCAAGAACCACCCAAGAAACTTGCTCGTGTTGTACACGAAGTTTCCTCAATCGAATCATCTTCCGTTAAATCCACAAATGCTAGGATTTCTCCTCCACCAACTCAATCAATCAAACCAATCCCCAAGAGGATTTTTCCCACAAAAATATCATCACCAAACTCCACAATTCTTACTAAACCAAACACACCCTTTTCAACTCAACCAAAATCATTGGTGCCTAGAGCCATATCATTTACCACTTCACAATCATCTCCACATTCCTACAACTTAGAGGACTTACCCCCTAGGCCATATCATCCTCCACCATTACCAACACACTCTTCAATAGAGAAGATTGTGCAACAAAACCAAGGTGTTGAATCAACACTTACACCGGTGTCGATTTCTCCATTTCCCTCTAATGGTCCATTTTGGATTATGAGGAGACATCAAAGTCAACCACCCGACCACATGGAAGTTGACACTTCTCTACCTTCACCATCAACCCTTGTTGAGCCACCATTTAATATGCCTCCACCAATCCCTCATTCATTTGAGGATCCCCAACCTTCTTCACTTGAACCTCCACATCAAGCCGCTCCATTTTCACCACCACCTTTTCCAAACCATGACAAGGATTGCTATCATTGTCAACACGTTGAAGGCTTGATACATGAACTACGTGAAGAGCAATGTCTCATGTTTTATCACCTCCTCGAACGTTTCGATGAGGTCAACAAACCTAAACAACCATGAGCTTATGATGGTGTTCTAGTCTTAAGCTTAACTTAGATCGTTTAGGAATCACATTTCATGTTTAATCATTCTCTTAGTTTTAGAGATTTGTAGATTATTTCTCGTAGTTTTATTGAATGAAGTTACATGTTATATGCCATTTTTATTTTGAGTATATGAATACATATCTCACTTTGATGATAACATCATTTGTTACATCACCATTGCTGAATTCTGTTTTCAGACAGACGGATCCCTCCGTTATGCTTAGACAGATCCCTCCAAGGAGGGAACCGTGGGATACGTGCAATAGAAGACTCCTTTTTTACTAACTTTGCAGGAAATTATGCACTATATACTTGTTTTCTAACCTTTGTTTTGTAGATTTTCAAAATACACATGAAGACTTTGACACCCTAAGCTAGGGGAGTTTTATGTCAAAGCGATACATTGCAAAATCATTTGCAATATATCTTAGGATCATGTTACATAACGTCTCTTTGCAAAGTTGCAATTATCAAGGGGGGGGGCATTATCGTCACAAAGACGAAACCATTTGCAAACTTAGTTGCAATGCATTTTTTTTCTTACTTGACGCCCTCACAATGGGATAGAATCGTCAAGGGGGAGTTAAGACGAGAACTCTTCCCGTCACTTGCTCTCTATATTTCCTTTTTTATAGCACTTTTCCTTAAAAACTATGTGTTAGTTTCTTTTCGACGCTCTTTTCTTTCGACAAAAGGGAGAAGAGAGTAAAACTCAATTGAACTTTTACAATTTTAGTTTTCCTTAAAATAATTTTATGTTTTGTCATCAACAAAAGGGGAGATTGTTAATACAAATAAGCCGTAAAAACGTTTATTTATATTTTACGATCTTCTAATGTTTTGTCTATAACAAATGTAAAATCATTTTAACGAAACAAATAAAATACGTAAATGGTTTGAGCCAATAGTTTACTAACACACTTATGTTTTCACATAAAACGCTAAACAAGTAAAAGTGGTTTTATGATTTAGTAATACATATGTACAACAACTAGTGTCTACATATTGGGTAAATTTATACATAACTAGTATGTATTATAATGGGTAATATAAATGGGTAGAAACTTAAGTATTTCACCCATTGACCAAATACATTGAATGTTGTTGGGTAAAACCCAAAGTCATTGACCTATACCCATGGAGCATGACCCATAACCCATTGCATGATATCATGCATAAGTATTATATGGATATTATCCATGACCCATGGACTAGATGCATTGCATCTTGTAGATATATTGTATCCACTTGGATACCCATGATCCATAACCCATGACCCATGACCCAAAACCCATGGGCAAAAGGGAGCGTCCCACGGATCCCCAGTAATACACTGAACGGATCCCGCAAGTGAGGGATCCATGGGATTCGTGGAACAGTAGCTAAATTTCTTCTATAAATAGTGAGCCATTTCTTCATTTTGGGTTGCCACTCCCACACATACTTTCCCCAAGTATTGTAACCTTCTAACCACAGATCCTAAGAATCTCTCTATGTAGTTTGTCTTTTGTTTTTTGTGTGATTCTCTAGGTTCCTCTTAAAGGCGAGATCACCACCTCTTGAATTCGAGCTAGCTCAAGTCCATGAGTTGCCATGCTTCGTCATCATCAAGACTACTGAGGTTCTCTTGTTGATACTTCTTTCTTGCTCAATAGAAGTGTTGTGTCCAAGGCATTAATGAAGGATGCCAAAAGTGTCAAGACAAAAGCATTAGTGAAAGGTGCTTAACGTCCGTGTCAAAAGCATTAGTGAAGAATGCTAAAGGAGTCAAGACGAAGGCATTAGTGAAAGGTGCCAAACGTCCGTGTCAAGGGCATTAGTGAAAGATGCCTAGAAGTCAAGTTAAGTGACATTAGTGAAGAATGTCAAGGTTGTATACTCGATGAGGTGCATCGATATACAAATAGAGATAGGTTGTATCCAAGGATATTGATATCCTTGATGGTGTTGTAATAAGGAGTTAGTCTCCTTTGGGGTTAGGTGTTGTGTAGGGTTGGGTAGTAGTTTCTCCATCGTAATGGAACTCGGTACTTAGCATAGTACCGGATAAAGGGTAGGCGACGTTGTGGTATGTGTGGTTCTCCCTTGTGAAAGAACCCGGTGGTTAGCCTAGTACCGAAAAAAGAGTAGGCGAGGTTGTGAAGGATTCTCCGCCATAAGGAGTTGGTGTCGTGTAGTGATTACGAACTCTCGAGTAGGTGACTCGGGGAGTGGAGTAAGGCAAGGAAGGTGTCCTTGTAGCTGAACCACTATAAATACTTGTGTCGTGGTTATTTGCTTCTTACTCTTTATTTTTCATTACACATTTATATATCTATCTATCAATGTCCAACATGCACATCCAAATAGATTGACATAAGTTGATCTAAATATTTTAAAACAAAGTTTTAATTGGCAAAACTATTCAACCCCCCATTCTAGTTTTCCACACTATTTATAATTTTTTTTTCGTTATCAGTTTATTTGATCACAACTACCCATTCATGTGATGTACCTCACATTCTCAATAAACGTGCTCACACGCGGACCGACACCAACGACCTTATGTTTATTTTACATAAACATCTTTATATGTCAAGACCAAAAGTTTTCAACATTTATTTGCCACTTTACGTTAATTCATTAACGTACGATTTCTAAACGTTCAAACTAAACATTTTCTATCTATTTCAGTTTTCACGAAACCCTAATTTATTATAACTATGATTTTACAAGACTAAATCATAAATACTAAAGTACAACATTTTATACCTAGACTACAAGTCGTTAAAGCACGGAACCTAACTATACTTTAATTCCCGTTACAAGCCCTAATATATAACTCTATGATTTTATGTGCATGATATATTTTCAAAATGCAAATGTACAAGTCTTTGAAGCACACTTGTCACACCCCAAATTACCTGCTTTGGCAAATGGAATGGAATACTGGGGATGACGCCATAGCATCATAGTTCTGTTATATTGAACGACCTAAAGTGTCGTTTGGAAAATACATCGTTTGATTGAGTAAAATAATCAGAGTTTACAAAAGATAGGTCCCAAAAAGTAGTCAACATTTGTGAAATAAGTTTGTTACAATTCAAACGATGTTTAAAGTGCATAAAATCCATGTGAGACACATCGTCACCGCGACTCTATAATAAGTCCACATGCATGCCATGAAGTGTATGCCTTAGATACCTGAGATAAAACATGCTTAAAAGTGTCAACACAAAGGTTGAGTGAGTTCATAGAGTTTGTGTTGTCATGAAGAAAACCTTTAAAGAATGTTCATGCAAAGAAAGGCATTGCAAATCTACTCGGCCCAAGTTCGCCCATACAAAACTTGCAACTTGTGTGTTTACAACCCACTGCCAAAATATGTATAGTTTATGTTCAAGCACACGTTGTCAAATGAAATCACATAATAGTACATAACTTAATGTATCAATAGTCAATTGATATAACCCATAATTCGTATAGTTTCAAATAGTTCCAAGACCATTAGTTCATGATTGTACCAAGTCTGCTAGTTCAACATTATACCAAGACCGCTAGTTCAACATTATAACAAGACCGCTAGTTCAACATTATACCAAGACCGCTAGACCGTGATCATACCAAGTCAGCTAGCCCAATGATTTATGATATAGAAATTCTAATATGGCAATACTGTTACTTCGTATGACTAAACATTCAATTCAAATAAACACATAGTTTGCAAATAAACATGAATGTCATAAAAGTTGATGAGCATGTTGATCTGCGCAAAACCGTCAAGTCTAAAAGACTTAAAACAGTTCAGCAACAAATACAATGAAGATCAGGGAATATAGTGAATTCCCGGGTCGTTATGTCCCACGGAGACTCAATGGTGTGCAAACGCTAGATCAGACGATAGAATGATCACTAATGATAGTGATCAAAAAGGATTTGCATAGGATAATTACACTACTGAAAAAGGTTATAAATTAAAGTGACTTAAATGCAAATTAAGAAAATTAAAAAGATAAAAGATATTAAATAAACGCTATCACTATTTTTAAAGTGATGAACGTTTAAAACCTAAAACTTACGTTTAAATTAAAAATAACGTAAACGTACAAATAAAAACGTGAAACTTATACAATATAAATCCTAAAAATATGAAAAATACATCTTTACAAACCTAAAGATAAAAGAAAATTATTAGAAAAGGAAAATTATTTTTAAAACTATTTATGTAATTATTATTAATTAAAAACTAATTTAAACTATTTAATAATACTCTAAAATAAAAGAAAATATGAAATAAGACTAGAAAAATAAAATTAAAACTTAGAAAAATCTAAAATATGATAAAACTAATTTTAAAACTGAAAATATATTTTTTATACTTTTTATGTATTTATTATTAATTTAAAACTATTTAAAACTAATTAAAATGCTAGAAAATACTTTTTAAGCTAAGAAAATTATAGAAAAATACTTTTTAAGCTTTTTACATTTATCTAAACTTAAGAAAAATGAAAAATTATTTTTTTGGAACTTTTCTTAATTTTTTGAATTAAATGCTATTTAAAAATACTTAAAAACTCAATAAAATGCAGAAAAATACCAAACAAGCTAGGAAAAATCTGAAAAATTCAGGAAATACTTAAAATAATATTAAGAAGCTAAGAAAAATGGAAAATCAGGAGCTTGTGTGGAAGATTTTGAAGTCGATGGGTAAGTGCTTAATGGAATAAGCACTGATAAGCCAAAAGCTCACCAAAAGCTACCACACTGATAAAGAAGCTATAATATGCTAAAGGGACTCAAAATCAACAAGAATCAACAAGCTACACCTACTGGATCACAAGCTCAATAGATTGATGACATGAGAATTGTGCTTAAAAACAGTGAAGGGGTAGCATGTTTGGACAAGATAATAAGCACAAAAATAAGCTGGAAATTGAGAACTAAAAGCTGGGTCTCAAAATAGACCTGGGTGACTATCTATGGACCAAGGCTCAGATCTACACAAGCTCAAATGAGCCCTGCAATGAGACATGCATGAATCGAGGAAAACTCAAAGATAAGTCGAGTTTTGCCATTGAGCATTAGGACCGAGGTGAGAAGCTTTGGTTGAAGCTTTTAAATAAATTGTGAAATTTCACAAAATTGCTAATAAGTAAAGAGACCGGTGAATTTTATAAAACAACAAATTTCACAGATATAGGCTTAAAATTGAATCCAAGAAAAATCTTTGCTTTTGGCTCAAAAACAGATTTTGCATATTTTGACTTTTGAGCAAAAATGGAAAGTTGACTATATTGAACTTTGCAACTGAATTTAATGACTGAAATGGATGTAATATGTTAAAATGAAACTAAAACAAGTAAGTTCTAAGATTTCCAAACTCAAAACAAGTGATTGTCTTGCCAAAATCACAACAGTTAAAGAATTGAGGACAGTTAAATTGGATTTTGACTTTGAGAGCTTTCATGCACAAAAGTAAGACAGCTATGGATATATAAGGACTAAGCAAACTTAAGACAACCAGAGTTAAACACCAAACAAGCCTCTAGCACAGTTTGTGCAGCAAAACCAAACACCCCTTTAAAACTTCAGTTTGCATATATAAATGAGCTAACTTCTAATCTAGCTAATTTTAATGATTAAACTAAGTTCAAATGCTATAATTAACACTAATTAAACAGACTTAAACCATAGATAACCACATATACTTATACAAGAACAGTATGCAATTTTACTTGAAATTTGAAATTAAGAAACTAACTCACATGAAGTCCAGCTATGTTGCAGGCCAAAACAAACCAAAACCTAAGCTAACCTAAGCTATTTGCAACCCAAATTCACCTCTGCAACAACCCAAGATCCAAATTCCATCCTCTTTTGACTTTTGTTGACTTTTTTGATCATATACCATAATTGATTTGAACTGGTTTCCAAGCTTTCCAAAAGCTTAGATAAGCTTAAGTAAGCTTAATGGGACATAAAAATAAGCTAATAGCAGTTTTAAAACAAGAATTTAAAAATCACATTTTCAACAGTAAACCTTCAAATGTGAAACATAAATGAAACCTTGAATTGAGCTTGCAAAACAGATTATAATGATTAAATACCTTAATTTGAGTACAAAGGAACAGAAATTTAAAGCTTTTACACTAAACTAAATCATTAAATTTTAAAACGACATACAAGTGAAAACTAAAACTAGCTACGCCTTGAAACCGCTTCTCACTTCTCTTTTATAGCTCCAAGAACTTCTCTCCTCATCCGAATAGTTCCACTGGTTCCGAGCATTTGGTAGACTTTGTAGATTTGGCTAAAATGTCAAAATTGGCGGAAAAGGGAATTTAGCGATTTAGGTTGAGTGTGATGAGGATGAGGGTCATAAATGGCTTTTGTTTTGTTTTGAGGTGGAGGAGACATGGAGTGGGTTTGTAATGTGGAAGTGAGGGTGAGCAGTGAGAGTTGCAGGGCACAGTTGAGAGGGTGAAGACTTTTGGCGCGTGGGTGGTTTTTGACCAAGGTTTGACCAGAGAAGTGTTATTAATAGATGGGGGGTCAAAATGGCTAAAGTGACAGGGGGTCCAAAATGGAAGGCAGGCCAAAAAGGTGTATAGGCTTAATAATTCAAGGGCCATATGTGTAACTTCTGAAACTTCAAGGACCTAGGCTGCCAATTCTGAAAAAGTTTCTCCAAGGACTAAAACTGACAATCTCACAAAGTACAAGGACTAAACTTGCCATTTTCACATTTTCCAGGGACTAATTCTGCCAATTTTCAAACTTGGAGGACCATTTTTGTAATTTTCTCAAACTTTTAATATTTTTCACCAAAGGACTTAATTTGACAACTTTTGATTTTAAAAGGACCTTTGGTGACTTTACTTTTGAAATTATGTGCTCGTGGATTTGCTTTGACAACTTTTGAAACTTGGGGACTAAAGCGCAATTTTGCAATTTTGATCGTTTTCATCGATTTTGATAATTTTGCATTTGAAACACATAAAACACGATTTGTGATATTTTTATCATTTTGATGTGTTTCGAGTGTTTTCGAGATGATTTTGCGTTTAGATTACACAAAATGATGAGTATTTAGACACTCATCAATCCCCCACATCGAGATATTGCTAGTCCCTAGCAATGATTTGAGAAAACTTAATGGATTTTAAACTCTTTACCAAAAGCCATTACTCGAGTAGCCAAATGTTTCATTCAAGTAAGAACCTTGGCACATCGATAACCAAATGATTTTGAGCAAATCATAAGTCGTAACGGATTTGATTAGTCTTTACCGAGCCGTACCCATACGGACTAGCCAACTCTTAGATAAATTATCAATATTATCTTTGGTGAGTGATTACCAATTATGGATTTTCCATCGCCTTTACCACAAGCCATAAACTTGCGGGCTAGCCAACTCATTATCTTTTGAGGATGATGGGAGTGAAGAACCATACAATTTTGGGCAAATTGCAAGCCATATAAACGGATTTGAGAAATCTTTACCAAGAGCCGTTTGCTCTGGATTAGCCAATCCTTTAGTCTATCAGACATGGCGGATCGATAACCAAGATGAGTAAGTGTAAAACACTTACTCCAAAAAAAAATTTGGCCAAAACGGGAATTGGGTAGATAATATATGAAATTCGTGAGAATTCCCCACACTTAGAAATGAATATTGCCCTCAATATTCAAAGTACCGCGGTTATGCGAAACAAAGAACGAAAAGGAAATATAACGGCCATTATTTGAAAGATTTTTTTTTTTTTTTTTTTTTTTTTTTTATTTATTTATTTATTTATTTTTTTTAACATGTGGGCATCACCCCACACTTAGTGGTAGAAAGGGTAAGAAGACGAAATATGGGTGAAAACCCATATGGTGTGTGCTTGTTTTTGATTTCGAGTCGCTAGCTTGACTCGACCCGCATTAATTGGTTCATGGGAAGCAAAGTGGAAGAAACAATCTCAATCGGACTTTCATTCAAGATGTTTGGATAAACATTGAAGCACGTGAAAGTTCCACACCGATGAGATATAGAGAGAACCGCTCAAAAATGATGAATGAAAATGCCGGATCAAAATAGTGTCTTCATTCCCGAAGGAGTGAAGAGAGGAAGTCACATCATAAGTGAGGAATGGAAGGAAGATGTTTATAACAATTAGGATCCATTCTTCATCCTCAAATGTAGACATGTCGGGAGGAAGGGTGAAGGTAGTATCATCAATAAGCAAACTCTTATGATAGAGTATACCTTCCTCCGAGCCAATATCATCCTCAAGATCAAAATAGAAATGATCATATTCGGAGGAGATATGTCATGAGAGAGTTCACCGAGAACTCTTCATGAAGAGAATCATTGAAAAAGCCTCAAGCTCGGGCTTGTCCAATGTAGAGTCACTATCCACAACGGGATAGGAGATGAAGTCGACTTAGCACAAAATGATTCGATCTTAGAAACGAGGAGATTTATATTGAACAATTGTTCACGAAGTATCTCGTCCTCAATTTCAGATTATCGAATCTCTCACCTCCTTTAAGCTAACTAGCTCGAAGGTAGCTCCTCGACATAATCGATGTCTCCATAGGATAAAGAATCGTCAAACGAAGTACAATCGTTATCGAATCGGAGAACATCTCGACATGATCATATGAAATGTCAAGAGGAGGAGAAGAATTATCATCAAGAGGCTCATCACACATATTACGGAGATAACCTCGACTCACTGGGTTGGAACAAGGCTCTCAACACTAGACGATTCCATTTCGGAATAGTGCTAGAAGGCTCGTCCCCATTATGAGAGAGTCAATGGAAGCTTGGTGTGATTTCAGTTGACAAGCTCTCATAATATTCCTTCACTTGAATAGAATCCTCATCATCATCGTCATCATATCGGATTCTTATGTTCATCTCTGAAGCTTACACACCATTCTTTTCATTTGTAACTTTGCGGAAGATTACACTCCTCGTAATCATTGAGATCTTTGTGAAGGCTCGGAAGTCCGATGGTCGATGGGATCTGCGGGGTTGGAAATTGTCAAAACCGGAGAATTGGAATTTTGAAAATTTTGATTCATCGGTTGACATTCAAAAGTCTCATGAGGACCCCGCAATTCTCACAATGTAGATAATTGGGAAAATAACTTTCACCAAAGTTCGATTGTAACACGGTTCCGGCTCATAGACAAGCGGGACCCGTGGTGGACAATCAAAACCGTAATGAGAATCATTCCCACAAAACTCGCATGAGTAGGATTCAGTCTTGGGGTTGTGGAGGTAGGTAGGAAAATCGGGTGTTTCATTTGAAATGGGATCGGGATTACCGACAAACTTGTCTCCGAAACCTACATTGGTACATCACGACAATTTCCACCGTTAAATGGACCTCCACACTGTGAACATGTCAAATACCATGACATAAAGAATTAAACGGATAAGAGGAATAAGAGATGAAGAATTAAACGGGTTTGAGGATAAAGAAATGTAGAATTAAACAGATTAGAGGGTAAGGGAAATGTAGAATCAAAAGATGCGAGAGGGTAAAGATGGATATTTTTGGATTTTTTTGAAAAACAGGCTATAAAAACATAGAATGAAAATATTTTTGGTGTTGACAACACTTCAGAAAAAGTGTTAATGAACTTTTGGATTTTCTTATAACTTTACAAAAAACTTTTTACAAAAGGTGGAGTATGTGCAAGAATGGATCGAAAAGGCTAAACACACGCTAAAGCCTCCCCGGCAAGCGCCTAAAATTTTGATCTCAAGAAACCGTCAAGTCTAAAAGACTTAAAACAGTTCAAAGAACAAATACAATGAAGATCGGGAATATAGTGAATTCCGGTCGTTATGTCCCACGGAGACTCAATGGTGTGCAAACGCTAGATCGAGACGATAGAATGATCACTAATGATAGTGATCAAAAGGATTTGCATAGGATAATTACACTCTTGAAAAAGGTTATAAATTAAAGTGACTTAAATGCAAATTAAGAAAATTAAAAGATAAAGATATTAAATAAACGCTATCACTATTTTTAAAGTGATGAACGTTTAAAACCTAAAACTTACGTTTAAATTAAAAATAACGTAAACGCATAAATAAAAACGTGAAACTTATACAATATAAATCCTAAAATATGAAAAATACATCTTTACAAACCTAAAGATAAAAGAAAATTATTAGAAAAGGAAAATTATTTTTAAAACTATTTATGTAATTATTATTAATTAAAACTAATTTAAACTATTTAATAATACTCTAAAATAAAAGAAAATATGAAATAAGACTAGAAAAATAAAATTAAAACTTAGAAAAATCTAAAATATGATAAAACTAATTTTAAAACTGAAAATATATTTTTATACTTTTATGTATTTATTATTAATTTAAAACTATTTAAAACTAATTAAAATGCTAGAAAATACTTTTAAGCTAAGAAAATTATAGAAAAATACTTTTAAGCTTTTTACATTTATCTAAACTTAAGAAAAATGAAAATTATTTTTTGGAACTTTTCTTAATTTTTGAATTAAATGCTATTTAAAATACTTAAAAACTCAATAAAATGCAGAAAAATACCAAACAAGCTAGGAAAAATCTGAAAAATTCAGGAAATACTTAAAATAATATTAAGAAGCTAAGAAAAATGGAAAATCAGGAGCTTGTGTGGAAGATTTTGAAGCTGATGGGTAAGTGCTTAATGGAATAAGCACTTGATAAGCCAAAAGCTCACCAAAAGCTACCACACTGATAAAGAAGCTATAATATGCTAAAGGGACTCAAAATCAACAAGAATCAACAAGCTACACCTACTGGATCACAAGCTCAATAGATTGATGACATGAGAATTGTGCTTAAAAACAGTGAAGGGGTAGCATGTTTGGACAAGATAATAAGCACAAAAATAAGTCGGAAATTGAGAACTAAAAGTCGGGTCTCAAAATAGACACGGTGACTATCTATGGACCAAGGCTCAGATCTACACAAGCTCAAATGAGCCCCTGTGCAGACATGCATGATCGAGAAAACTCAAGATAAGTCGAGTTTTGCCATGTACATTAGGACCAGGTTGAGAAGCCTGGTTGAAGCTTTTAAATAAATTGTGAAATTTCACAAAATTGCTAATAAGTAAAGAGACCAGGTGAATTTTATAAAACAACAAATTTCACAGATATAGGCTTAAAATTGAATCCAAGAAAAATCTTTGCTTTTGGCTCAAAAACAGATTTTGCATATTTTGACTTTTGAGCAAAAATGGAAAGTTGACTATATTGAACTTTGCAACTGAATTTAATGACTGAAATGGATGTAATATGTTAAAATGAAACTAAAACAAGTAAGTTCTAAGATTTCCAAACTCAAAACAAGTAATTGTCTTGCCAAAATCACAACAGTTAAAGAATTGAGGATGCTTAAATTGGATTTTGACTTTGAGAGCTTTCATGCACAAAAGTAAGACAACTATGGATATATAAGGACTAAGCAAACTTAAGACAACCGAGTTAAACACCAAACAAGCCTCTAGCACGGTTTGTGCAAAGAAACCAAACACCCTTTAAAACTTGGTTTGCATATATAAATGAGCTAACTTCTAATCTAGCTAATTTTAATGATTAAACTAAGTTCAAATGCTATAATTAACACTAATTAAACAAACTTAAACCATAGATAACCACAGATACTTATACAAGAACAAGATGCAATTTTACTTGAAATTTGAAATTAAGAAACTAACTCACATGAAGTCCGGCTATGTTGCAGCCAAAACAAACCAAAACCTAAGCTAACCTAAGCTATTTGCAACCCAAATTCACCTCTGCAACAACCCAAGATCCAAATTCCATCCTCTTTTGACTTTTGTTGACTTTTTGATCATATACCATAATTGATTTGAACGGTTTCCAAGCTTTCCAAAAGCTTAGATAAGCTTAAGTAAGCTTAATGGGACATAAAATAAGCTAATAGCAGCTTTAAAACAAGAATTTAAAATCACATTTTCAACAAGAAACCTTCAAATGTGAAACATAAATGAAACCTTGAATTGAGCTTGCAAAAGCATTATAATGATTAAATACCTTAATTTGAGTACAAAGGAATGTAAATTTAAAGCTTTTACACTAAACTAAATCATTAAATTTTAAAACGACATACAAGTGAAAACTAAAACTAGCTATCGCCTTGAAACCGCTTCTCACTTCTCTTTTATAGCTCCAAGAACTTCTCTCTCCTCATCTGAATAGTTCCCACTTGGTTCCAGAGCATTTGGTAGACTTTTGTGAGATTTGGCTAAAAATGTCAAAATTGGCGGGAAAAGGGGAATTTAGCAGTTTAGGTTGAGTGTGATGAGGATGAGGGTCATAAATGGCTTTTGTTTTGTGTTGAGGTGGAGGAGACATGGAGTGGGTTTGTAATGTGGAAGTGAGGGTGAGCAGTGAGAGTTGCAGGGCACAGTTGAGAGGGTGAAGACTTTTGGCGCGTGGGTGGTTTTTGACCAAGGTTTGACCAGAGAAGTGTTATTAATAGATGGGGGGGTCAAAATGGCTAAAGTGACAGGGGGTCCAAAATGGAAGGCAGGCCAAAAAGGTGTATAGGCTTAATAATTCAAGGGCCATATGTGTAACTTCTGAAACTTCAAGGACCTAGGCTGCCAATTCTGAAAAAGTTTCTCCAAGGACTAAAACTGACAATCTCACAAAGTACAAGGACTAAACTTGCCATTTTCACATTTTCCAGGACTAATTTCGCCAATTTTCAAACTTGGAGGACCATTTTGTAATTTTCTCAAACTTTTAATATTTTTCACCAAAGGACTTAATTTGACAACTTTTGATTTTAAAAGGACCTTTGGTGACTTTACTTTGAAATTATGTGCTCGGGACTGCTTTTTGACAACTTTTGAAACTTGGGGACTAAACCGCAATTTTGCAAATTTGATACGTTTTCATCCGATTTTGATAATTTTGCATTTGAAACACATAAAACACCGATTTGTGATATTTTATCATTTTGATGTGTTTCGAGTGTTTTCAGATGATTTTGCAGTTTAGATTACACAAAAATGATGAGTATTTAGACACTCATCACATGTATCTCCCCCAAAGAGTTTAATAAAACAATTGAAAATGGAGTTATGAAAACTCACCTGATGCAATGATTATGATGACAAAAGTGGATACACTGAAATGAGGTGCAATTCTCTAGCTGCAACCTATTATGAATGATATGATCTAATATAAGTCATGAAACAATGTCGTACATGAAAATTCACATGATATCCATACCACTTGTACATTTTTGAAAATGAAGTTTATCGTCGAAATATATGTTTATGACATCTCGTCATGTTATAAAATACTTTACAAGTATTTACGTTGAAACAACATCCTACGATAGTCGTTTAATGATTTATCAAGAAATTATAGCTTTTCGTCGCAAAACAATACACTTTGACAATTCATGAAAATGGCTAAATGGCCTCGAAAAGCTAGTTGTAAAATAGTGAATATCGAGTGTTAGGAAACAAACTCAATGGTTTTGGAAAGCTTGCCACATTATCTCAAAGTCTTAGCTTTTAAAATTTTATCCTAGAGGTCTCGATCATGGAGAAAAATATAGATGAAGTAGGGTACTTGGACTAAAAATATTGTTTAAGGTTAGTTTTCGGCAAAATTTGAGTGACCGTATTTTATTTGTTACAACTTCGTTTGACGAACGGTTGAACATTTTGGAAAATAGGCTAGGTGATCTTGCTTTTACTAGAAGACATTGTTTTCTCAAAAGTATTCTACCGATGTGAAAAACGACTCCAAACATGGTCACTAGCGACAACTAGTTTGGTTAATAGAAAATATATATGTAAGTGTTTTATACTTGTGAATAATAGTTACGACAACCTTATTTAAACGCGTGTAATTTTAGTCGTTATAAGTCCGTTTTCTACGTTTTATATATCCTTAGCTTCGTGTTAATGTATACTAATATATTTTTGATAAATCGACTCATTTAGATAACGCTTTAAACTCATTTTTGCCCTTAAAATAACTCTTAACAGCATGCATTTTCCTAAAAATATAGTTTTCGTCGTTAAACTTGAAAATATCGTAACTTCTTCGTTATAAATTCGTTTTAACCCGTTCAAGCGACCACTGTTTCGTTTTAAAGTATATTTTCTGAATATCTAGCCCAAAATATTTTATAACCTGTCGAATTTTCCAGATTTTACAAAAACTAACAGACCACTATTTAATGTTGTCGAAAATGATTTTCCTTGCGTAATACTTATTTCAATCACTTCAAATCAACACCCAATCAATTCTAAACCTACCATACATCTTCTTAGGGTGTCATGGGTTCCTAAACATCATCAACCATGATATGTTTCAAGGGATTAATTATAGGATGATATATACTAATTATAAGTACTAAAACAATAAAAGTGGTATTGAGACACATGAAACTTGCATGTTTTCTTTCAAGCATGATAAAAATAACTTAAGTATGAATATAAAAGATTAAAAATGATCATGAAATGCTTATTAGTATGATGATGAGGTTTATGGAACAAGGTTTTCCTAAATACTCTAGGTTTTTATTGCAAAACCTTAAAATAGAGTATACTAGAGTTATGAAATCACTTGTTGCTTGAAAAATAAATGGTTTCTCTTGTTTCTTGATCTTGGCCGGTTCTTCACCAAAGGGAGGAGAAGTTTTGAGTTTATTTTCACCTTAGAAAAGTGTATTGTATGTGTTGGTTTAGCAAATATCTAGTAAAGATATGGATAGGTGTACATTTGTAGTATCAAAAACTAATCTGGCTACTAATGGTGACTAGGGGGCTAGGGTGGCCGGCCATGGGTTAAATTGGGCAAGGGTTGGGTAGTTTTGATAATTAAGTGTATTATTTGTTGTGTATATTGTGTAGTTTGTAGGTATAAATAGGTATTTAGTGTAGCGTTCACTAAAAATAGATTTTAACGGAACAAAATAAAATATATCGAAGTCGTAAAAATTATAAAAATACATTTCTCGCAAGAATTGAGTGAATAATAATTATCGAGTTGAATTTATGAAAACCGTCGTAAATATATATATACATAACAATTTATGTACAAAATAAATTTAAAACATCGGGTAAACTAATAATATAATTTTTATAGTCTTAAAATGAGTATAAAAATATATCAGAATAATTTTTGGAAGTGTCGAATCAAATATTCAAAATAAATGATAATACGATAGCGTTTATTTAATAAGAAAATAAACATTTAATGAAATATGCAAATCCATGCATGAACTAATATGATGATGATGTTACTAATGATATGTAGACTAAATCTAGTCTATATGAAATGTCCTCAATGATTTTTCATGAATTAGCAGCTAAACCCTTATGGTTATGCGAATTTGATACTCGTAAACCTAGTTTACGAAAAATGATGAATAGTGCATCATGAATAGTGATTTTTCTCCGGGAATGATTAGTGTTTCATGAATAGTAAAATTTTAAACTAACCTTTCAAAATATCAAATCGACTTCGAAAACGATGAATAGCAAAATGATGAATAGTAAATTACCGAGATGAATAGTAAAATTTTCAAATTTTGTAAAATGACCTGAAATTACGAGTTGTCACATTCGCCCACCCAAAAAGGAATTCAGTCCCTGAATTCAGTTCGTGTTGGTCTCTCAGGTTTAGGGTTTGTGATGAATAACGAGAAGAGAAGACATGAAGAAGTGTCGTACGGTTATATATGATTAAGAGTGTACAAAGCATCATAGTAGAGAAAATATTGGATGAATATCTTCGATGAGCATCACTTTGACTTTTAGGAATATGCGAAAATCTTGCTTGCACTAAGATTTATAAATAACTGCTCCCAACATAACATGATCCCTCCAGAATTAGACATAGTTAGCTAGGCTATGTATAATTAAGGAACGATAATGTGACGTTCTGTTTAGTTGTTATAACTCTTAATGTTTAAAGAGATTTAAACCATGTCGTTCAATTGGCAGTTAAAGTAAAAGAAGTAAAATTTTTGTAAGTGATAACAAATCGGAAAGGAAAATAAAGTACGATAGATGAGAATATTACACAACGAGTGGTTTATCAAACAGTAGATAGTCTTAAGTCTTTAAGATCCGAATACTAGGAAAGACATAAACTTAGTACGACATGGTGCATAGGAAAATAAGATTGTTAATTTCTAAACTTCTTTAGTCTGCAGCGTTGTTGAGACCATGGCGAGATTCTCCTCCTTCTAACATGTATGCTTCCCCATGAGCACCTTCAACTTGTTGACCTTGGTTTTGGGGACATTGATTCCGATAGTGTCCTTGCTCCCCACATCCATAACATGTAACTATGGCCTTGCCTCTACAATTCCTGGCAAGGTGTCCCAGTTTTTGACACTTGTAGCACTTAGCAGGGCAAAGACCCGAGTGATGATACTTACATCAATTACATAGTGGGTAGGTTCCAGCATAACCTCTGCCTTCTATTGGTGCAACAACATAAACCATTGCAGCTTCTTGTCCTCTATTCTGTTGTTGATGATGGTTAGTGTTATGGTTTTGGTTGTCATAGTTATAACCTCCCTGGTCATTTTCCCATTTCCTTTTGTTGTTGCTAGTTTGGTTGTTGTTGTTGTTGTTGTTGTTGTTGTTGTTGTTGTTGTTGTTGTTGTTGTTGTTGTTGTTGCGGTTATTGTTGATAATGTTTTCCCCTTTCACAACTTGAGCCATGAGTTTTTGAGTTATCCTGATAGTCTCTTCAATTGTTTGTGGATCGGAAGAAGTTACATATCCTTGAATACATTGTGGAAGTATTCCAATGAAGTTTTCCAGTAATTTCTCATTGTCCGAAACCATTAATGGACATAGTGCAGTCAACTCTTGAAACCTCCTGATGTAGGTCTCGATGTCATAACCAATAGTCACTAACTCATAAAATTCAATTTCTAATTTCTTCACCTCTGCGTGGACAATACTTTTAGTTACCAACTTTGAATTCATCCCACGTGAGCTTGTAAGCATTTTCGATACCAATAGGTCATGATATGAATTCCACCATGACATTGCGCCATATAGGAGTGTACCAGGCGAACTTTACCTTGCATACTCATCCGGGCAATTGCATAGAAGAAATACGAGACTCCATCTTCTCAAACCAACGGATCATAGCAATGGCTCCTTGGTGCCTTTGAACTTTGTGGGATCACGTTCTTAAAGTCCTTGTATGTACAATTTGAACTCAGACCCTCCTGCGGCTCATGTAGCAAAGAAGAAGTCTAGCGACTTCAAGAAGGCCAAGGCAGCCTCGCAAAGAAGAGCCACCGCTGTTCGCTCTTTCCTTAGTGCCTCGGCTATACTATCCTCTACATAATTTTGGATAGCGGTGGTGTCATTTCAGTGCATTTTTCTTGTGCCATAACTCTTCAAAATAAGAGGAAAGGTGAGACGTAGCAAAGTTCTATGTTAAGAATAAGCGCTCTAAAAAGATGTGATAGGAGGTGATAAGTTTAAGGTTATTTTTCAAAATGATTGACGAATTCCTATGAGATGGGTTATGAGATGTCGCAAGTGCTTCAAATGTATGATGGTTTAGTGACTTAATGTGTGAATAGCGTGTAACTCGACATGTTAGTGGTGAAACAAAGGAGTGAGAGCGACTTCACCCTACTTAAAGGTTTTATCTCGGCATTCGACGTTATCGGTGATGAGTCAAATGATGTTTAAATTTGTGATAGGAAATGACAAGGCATTCTCCACATTGGAGTCTAAAGAAAGGATAATGGAATGGGTATTTGAAGGCATCTATGTGACAATCGATTTGAAATGAAAGTAAATAACTCGCAAAATGTACGTATAAACCGCATGTAAAGTGAATATGCACTTATGATGAAATGATGAGATGCTATGATGATGTAGTTATAGTCTATGGTCAATGATGCAACCTAGTTCTCTATAATCAAGCTCGATGCCAATCTGTCACACCCCAAATTACCCGCTTTGCGCCGGAATGGAATACAAGGGGATGACCGCATAGCATCACGATTATGAGTTATATTGAACGACCTAAAGTGTCGCTTTGGAAAATACATCGCTTGATTGAGTAAAATAATCGAGTTTACAAAAGATAGGTCCCAAAAAGTAGTCAACATTTGCGGAAATAAGTTTGTTACAATCCAAACGATGTTTAAAGTGCATAAAATCCATGTGAGACGCGTCGTCACCGCGACTCTATGATAAGTCCACATGCATGCCATGAAGTGTATGCCTTAGATAATTGAGATAAAACATGCTTAAAAGTGTCAACAAAAAGGTTGAGTGAGTTCATAGAGTTTGTGTTGTCATGAAGAAAACCTTTAAAGAACTTTCATGCAGCAAAGGCATTGCAAATCCACTCAGTTCCAAGTTCCGCCCATACAAAACTTGCAACTTGTGTGTTTACAACCCACTGCCAAAATATGTATAGTTTATGTTCAAGCACATGTTGTCAAATGAATTCACATAATAGTACATAACTTAATGTATCAATAGTCAATTGATATAACCCATAATTCGTATAGTTTCAAATAGTTCCAAGACCATTAGTTCGTGATTGTACCAAGTCCGCTAGTTCAACATTATACCAAGACCGCTAGTTCAACATTATACCAAGACCGCTAGTTCAACATTATACCAAGACCGCTAAACCGTGATCATACCAAGTCAGCTAGCCCAATGATTTATGATATAGAAATTCTAAGTATGGCAATACTGTTACTTCGTATGACTAAACATTCAATTCAGATAAACACATAGTTTGCAAATAGACATGAATGTCATAAAAGTTGATGAGCATGTATCTCCCCCAAAGAGTTTAATAAAACAATTGAAAATGGGGCTATGAAAACTCGCATGATGCAATGATTATGATGACAAAAGTGGATACACTGAAATGAGGTGCAATTCTCTAGCTGCAACCTATTATGAATGATATGATCTAATATAAGTCATGAAACAATGTCGTACATGCAAATTCACATGATATCCATACCACTTGTACATTTTTGAAAATGAAGTTTATCGTCGAAATATATGTTTATGACATCTCGTCATGTTATAAAATACTTTACAAGTATTTACGTTGAAACAACATCCTACGATAGTCGTTTAATGATTTATCAAGAAATTATAGCTGTCGCAAAACAATACACTTTGACAATTCATGAAAATGGCTAAATGGCCTCGAAAAGCTAGTTGTAAATAGTGAATATCGAGTGTTAGGAAACAAACTCAATGGTTTTGGAAAGCTTGCCACATTATCTCAAAGTCTTAGCTTTTAAATTTTTATTATAGAGGTCTCGATCATGGAGAAAAATATAGACGAAGTAGGGTACTTGGACTAAAAATATTGTTTAAGGTTAGTTTTCGGCAAAGTTTGAGTGATCGTATTTTATTTGTTACAACTCCGTTTGACGAACAGTTGAACATTTTGGAAAATAGGCTAGGTGATCTTGCTTTTACTAGAAGACATCGTTTTCTCAAAAGTATTCTACCGATGTGAAAAACGACTCCAAATATGGTCACTAGCGACAACTAGTTTGGCTAATAGAAAATATATATGTAAGTGTTTTATACTTGTGAATAATAGTTACGACAACCTTATTTAAACGCATGTAATTTTGGTCGTTATAAGTCCGTTTTATACGTTTTATATATCCTTAGCTTCATGTTAATGTATACTAATATATTTTTGATAAATCGACTCATTTAGATAACGCTTAAAACTCATTTTTGCCCTTAAAATAACTCTTAACAGCATGCATTTTCCTGAAAATATAGTTTTCGTCGTTAAACTTGAAAATATCGTAACTTCTTCGTTATAAATCCGTTTTAGCCCGTTCAAGCGACCACGATTTCGTTTTAAAGTATATTTTCTGAATATCTAGCCCAAAATATTTTATAACCAGTCGAATTTTCCAGATTTTACAAAAACTAACAGACCACTATTTAATGTTGTCGAAAATGATTTTCCTTGCGTAATACTTATTTCAATCACTTCAAATCAACACCCAATCAATTCTAAACCTACCATACACCTTCTTAGGGTGTCATGGGTTCCTAAACATCATCAACCATGATATGTTCAAGGGATTAATTATAGGATGATATATACTAATTATAAGTAGTAAAACAATAAAAGTGGTATAGATACACATGAAACTTGCATGTTTTGTTTCAAGCATGATAAAAATAACTTAAGTATGAATATGAAAGATTAAAATGATCATGAAATGCTTACTAGTATGATGATGAGGTTTATGGAACAAGGGTTTTTTTGGAACAAGGTTTATGGAACAAGGTTTTCCTAAATACTCTAGGTTTTTATTGCAAAACCTTAAAATAGAGTATACTAGAGTTATGAAATCACTTGTTGCTTGAAAAATAAATGTTTTCTCTTGTTTCTTGATCTTGGCCAGTTCTTCACCAAAGGGAGGAGAAGTTTTGAGTTTATTTTCACCTTAGAAAAGTGTATTGTATGTGTTGGTTTAGCAAATATCTAGTAAAGATATGGATAGGTGTACATTTGTAGTATCAAAAACCAATTTGGCTACTAATGGTGACTAAAGGGGGGCTAAGGTGGCCGGCCATGGGTTAAATTGGGCAAGGGTTGGGTAGTTTTGATAATTAAGTGTATTATTTTTGTGTATAATGTGTAGTTTGTAGGTATAAATAGGTATTTAGTGTAGCGTTAACTAAAAATAGATTTTAACGGAACAAAATAAAATATATCGAAGTCGTAAAAATTATAAAAATACATTTCTCGCAAGAATTGAGTGAATAATAATTATCGAGCTGAATTTACGAAAACCGTCGTAAATATATATATACATAACAATTTATGTACAAAATAAATTTAAAACATCGGGTAAACTAATAATATAATTTTTATAGTCTTAAAATGAGTATAAAAATATATCAGGATAATTTTTGGAAGTGTCGGATTAAATATTCAAAATAAATGATTATGCGATAGCGTTTATTAAATAAGAAAATAAACGTTTAATGAAATATGCAAATCCATGCATGAACTAATATGATGATGATGTTACTAAAGATATGTAGACTAAATCTAGTCTACATGAAATGTCCTCAATGATTTTTCATGAATTCGCTGCTAAACCCTTACGGTTACGCGAATTTGATACTCGTAAACCTAGTTTACGAAAAATGATGAATAGTGAATTATGAATAGTGATTTTTCTCCGGAAATGAATAGTGTTTCTTGAATAGTAAAATTTTGAAATAACCTTTCAAAATATCAAATCGACTTCGAAAACGATGAATAGTAAAATGATGAATAGTAACCGATGAATAGTAAATTCCCAAGATGAATAGTGAAAATTTCAAAGTTTGTAAAATGACCTGAAATTACGAGTTGTCACAACATTATACAAGTCTTTTATGCACCAACCTTAAAAATAGATTTCTCATACTTACTAAACTTAAGTACAAGTCCCTAAACCTAAGGTTCAAGTGTGAAATGCCCAAAACCTAAAAGTATACTTTTATTTAATTTAAACTAAACTAATTTATATTTATCTAAACCTAACTAAAAACCCTAACTAAGTTTCTTACACTTCTAAACTCCATATACAACATTCACAAGCCTATGGTACAAACACCTAAAGCCCACATCTATCCTACCTTATTTTTCTAGTTCAATTACAACTAAACCTAAACTAAACAAATCCTAACTAGATTTTTAACTAAATCCAAAGCCATAAACTCCTAACTAGTTACATTTTACTTACACATCACCTTGTCCCTTGAAAATCTACCATGGTCAAAAATTATGGGCAAATTTCATGGCTAAATTTTAGCCACCATAAGCCACCATCACCACATCACACCTCTTCTTCTATGGGCAAATTTCATGGCTAAATTATGGGCAAATTTCATGGCAAATTTCATGGCTAAATTTTAGCCACCATAAACATACACCCTTTTTCACTCATCCTTTGCTTTCCAACCCACAACACACACACACACTCTTCCCTACTGATAATTTTGTCCAAATAAATGAGAAGGAGATCTGTAATGAAGCCACGAAGCCGTGGAAAAGCTTTGTTCCACTTAGGATTCACTTTGATCGATTTCCCTTCCAATCGAGTTCATAGGATATGTAAGTCTTCAAATCTTTTTAATCTTTTCCATACTTTTATTTAGCTCTTATATATGATATACAAGATCAAGCCAAAACCGTGGCCTTTTGAATCACCCAAAACGGGCTATCGAGTCAAAAGTTATGACCAAAAGAAATTTACAAAACTGAAAATATGAAACTGTCAAAAACCTTCTGATAACGAACTGATGTGTATTTTTGAGGCAATTCTGGTCCGTTTCATCAAAAAGTTAAACCAAGAAAGTTGTCCGGAAAAACGTTTTATTCCAAAACTCGGGAGCACGGGTCTAGAAAACGCATAACGAATGCTAATTTTAATCAAAATCTCAACAGCTGTCATGGTTATATAAAACCAAACGCCCCTTTTGAGTCTTGTTTTTCAACCCTAAGCTAAGCGTATTAAACCCAGCCAATAAGCCCGTTTAATAAGCTCATAGGACACTACATAAAGCCCCAAAGACCTGGCCAAAAACCCTTGAAGCCCCTCTTTTATTTCCATCCCAAGTTGGCCTGTCGCAACCTGAAAAACAAACGCACCATAAGTATTTTTTTTCTAACAATTTGAAAACCTAAGTAATAATTTGTATCACACACACATATTAAAATTAATAAGCATTTTACAAAGCTTTCCAAACCAACTCAAGTGGTTTTAAAAGTGAAAAACCCATTTCACCTGTTCTTTTCTTTTTGGTCGCGACGGCCCAAGTGACCAAGTTCACACCCTCATATCTCCTTAACTAAAGAACCATAAAATATGAGATTTATTCCGTTGTAAAGAGTTCACAGCAAAGTTAATAAAACAACAAGAATATCTTTAAAAGCTTAACATGCCTTGCTTTTATTTGGTCGGGAAGAGGGTGACTCACACACTTTTTCAACTGTACCCCTCTTATGCATTTCTCAAAATACGCTAAGTTATGAGCTAATAAGTTGTTGTAAACCTGTTTTCAACCCATTATCGACTTATATTTACAATCCGTAGGAAGCCTCGTCTTTTTCTAAGCTTAAAACGTACTAAAATGGAATAAGGACTAATTTGTAAACGACTTGAAACGTCAAGGACTTAAAATGTCTAGATTATAATATTTTTAGGTCAAGGATTAAAACGATAATAAACTTGAGACATAGGGGTATAAAGTGTCACTTTTGAAACTATAGGGGTATAAACTGTCATTTTACCAAGTTGAGGGGTGAAAGTTGTCCTTTTACCAAAGTTGAAGGATAAGACTTGTAAGTTCATAAAAGTTGAAGGGTATGATTTGTCATTTCATAAAAGTTGGAGGATACATATTGTATTATTATTATGAAAGTCAAGGGGTATAAATTGTCATTTCCTAAAAGATAAGGGTATAAACCGTCAATACCTGAAATTATAAGGGTAAAAAGTGTAACATTTTATATATGTTTAGAAAAATATATTTTCTAAAATACATTTTATAAAATCTATATACGAAGTATATTTATCAATCGAATCTTAAGAATGAAACTCAATAAATTAAAACCTGCTAACTCTTGGGGAAACTTCATTTATTCTTTTAGTTCAACCTTTCCGCGTTATATAAATTTTCACTCAAAGGATTCAACATATAATTATCGACACTTCACCATTACTACAAACTTTACCAACAATCTATTCGTCGTACGAATACTAAATCTAAAGTCATGAACATAAACAAGCATACTGAAACTTGACATATCAATTCAGGTCACGTGTCAGGAGCCAATTACCATTTCACTTTGAATTAACTTTTGACATCAATCAAATTTCCATCCAAGGTGAGTTTCATAGTCCCATTTTCAATTGTTTTATACTATTTTTTGAGGAGATGCATGCTCAACTATTTTCATTTACATTCAAAAGTACTTTATACTTTTACATATTACTGTGAGTTTCATAGCCCCATTTTCAATTGTTTTATACTATTTTTGGGGGAGATACATGCTCAACTATTTTCATTTACATTCAAAAGTACTTTATACTTTTACATATTACTGTGAGTTTCATAGCTCCATTTTCAATTGTTTTATACTATTTTTGGGGGAGATACATGCTCAACTATTTTCATTTACATTCAAAAGTACTTTATACTTTTACATATTACTGTGAGTTTCATAGCCTCATTTTCAATTTTTTTATACTATTTTTGGGGGAGATACATGCTCAACTATTTTCATTTACATTCAAAAGTACTTTATACTTTTACATATTACTGTGAGTTCATGGCCCCTACATTTACTTGCTTTTAAACTGTTTTGGGGGAGATACATGCTTAACTACTCGTTTTTACTTTCACAAGTACTCTAAAGCTTTTACATACTACTATGAGTTCATAATCACACTTTATACGTTTTGCTACAAACCTTAACACAAGTACTATCTGTATGCGATCATGATTGTTATTGCCTAAGTTATACACTATTGCCACCAAAAGTCCCTCTATCATGAGCCATTAATCACTTGCGAGTGAACGCAAATATAGTAAATATATCTATTGGCGCTGACGCCCACTTGTGTTGGCTGGATAAGTAGCCAAGTGCACTTTATTTGAGAACCCCATAGGAAGTTGGCAAACTCTACCGAGGGCCTGTTACTTACATCATCTCTATGATGTCAAGAACTTACATCATTAGTTCATTACTATGATGTTGTAATTATAAGGTTTGCGTATCATGAGGCTTAGAGCAATAATACAGATCTTGCATTGATACTAATGTCGCAGACAACAACATGACCCAACCTTGAAACTTGTGTTCAACTGATTACTAAACAAACGAACTATGGGTGTATAACAACGTAGCCCACTACTTACTTTATCGATATCTGTATTTATCATGGTTATCACTCAAACACGAAACTACTGAACTCAACTGTTTTATCTATAAACTCTATGAACTCACCAACCTTTGTGTTGAAACTTTTTAGCATGTTTATCTCAGGTCCATAATGTACGAGGATGGCACGGAAGGGCACAAATACTCAAGAAAGCTATATTATCATTCGAAAACTTATTTAACAAACTGTGAAACAACTGGGACCTAATTTTTTAAACTCTTATATTAATATAAATCGAATGATAAATCTTTTAAAACGACTCAATTAGGGTTCGTTTTCTATTGTTATAATTGTTGTGCCATGAAGTAACACCCGACTTGAATTTCGCTACGTATCACGAAATTTGGGGGTGTTACAACTTGACGCGCTTACGTTTTGCGGCATCAATCACCACACGACCTGGCACAAAATCAATCATACCAATTTGCGTGAGGGGAGACGACCCCGTCAAATCAACACATACATCCTGCCCTCCCTCGCAAGAATAGTGCAAGATGTATGATGGCCTTAAGACTTGCTCCCGCTCTCCACCCAACCTGATGTCGACCTCTTTACGAGTTGAGACCCCGGATCAAGAACAAATATCAACCAAGGTATCGCGCACCATGTTGTGCCGGTGCTTAATACCAACAGTGCCAGCACATGATACATCATGTTCAGCGTAAATATCCCCCGTGAAAACCTTATTATTATTATTATTATTATTATTATTATTATTATTATTATTATTATTGTTATTTTTTATAAAAGAACACTTTATTATTATTATTATTATTATTATTATTATTATTATTATTATTATTATTATTATTATTATTATTATTATTATTATTATTATTATTATTTAATTAGCTCCTTTTAAGTGTTAATTTTGTTTTGAAAGAGTTCATTTGTGAAACCCTAATTTCCTGAAAAGGTTAATTTCATATATTTACCGAACCAAAACCTATAATGCCATATATATCTAACTCAAACACAAAATTTGTCATATCTAAATATTTTATTATCAAATCAATTACTACCTCAGTCCCAAAATTATAGTCCATATTTGATTTTTTCAGTATTTCTTTTTCAGTTTTGACCTTAAATATTTTTGTTTATGTTATACAATAGTTAATGAAAATTATACTAAATGAAAATACATTTAAAACTCAATCAATTCATATATTTTAAATCAAGTATTATATCATACAAACAAAAATACTTAAAATCAAAGTTGTAAAAAAAGACCGAAAAAGTCAAATGGTGACTATAATTTTAGGACGGAGGGAGTAAAACTTACTTTACATTATTAAACCCATTATACCCTTTGTACAAACGCATACCTATGTGATAACTAAATGATAATACAAAAACACCACACCCACTCAAACTCAAGAAATCGACACATATTATAATATAAGAGCGTTATTGTCATGTGTAAAACTTATGTGGAAAACTAGAGGGGGGGGGGGTTGAATAATTTTACCAATTAAAACTTGGTTTTAAACTGTTTAGATCGACTTATGTCAATCTATTAAATGTGTGTGTTAGATGTTGATAGATAAGCATATAAATAAGTAAAGAAAAGATAAAGAGTAAGAACCACAAAACCACAACGCGAGTATTTATAGTGGTTCGGCTACAAGGACACCTTCCTTGCCCTACTCCTCTCCCCGAGTCACCTACTCGAGAGTTGGTAATCACTACACAACACAAACTCCTTGTCGCGGAGAAGCCTTCACAACGTCGCCTACTCTTTATCCGGTACAAGGCTAGACACCGAGTTCCATTACAAAGGAGGAACTATTACCTAACACTACACAACACCTATCCCAAAGGAGATCCACTCCTTATTACAACATCAACAAGGATATCAATATCCGTTGACACAAACTAATCTATCTTGTACATCGATGCACCATATCGAATGTGTACCCTAGGCACCTTTCTCTAATGCCTTTAACACGACCCCTAGGCACTTCTTCACTAATGTATTTGACACGAACCTTTGACACCTTTCACTAATGCCTTCAATACGGACCTTTGGCACCCATCACTAATGCATTTGACACGATCTTTCGGCACCTTTCACTAATGCCTTCAATTTGACCTTTTAGACATCTTTCACCTATGTCTTCAACACAACACTTGTAATAAGAGAGGAAAGAACTATCAACAAGATAACATCAGAGTCTTGATGATGACGAAGCTTGGCAACCCATGGACTTGAGCTTGCTCGACTTCAAGAGGTGGTGATCTCCGCCTTTAAGAGGAACCTAGAGAATCACACAAACACAAAACTACATAGAAAGATCTTTGGATATGAGGTTAGAGAGTTTACAACCCTAAGAGAGAATGTGTGTGTAAGGGGTGAGTTACAATGAAGAAATGACTCACTATTTATAGACAAAAACACTCTATTGTTTCCCGAATCCCATGGATCCCTTACATGAGAGATCCGTCAAGTGTAAACTGGGGGATCCGCCAGACGCTCCTCCTAAATGGGTTATAGTCCAACCATATTAATATTAGGCTCTTAATCGAAAAATTATTTTGTGCAACAGCTCTTGATAATATTATGCAACTACACCCTGAAAATAAACCATCATCATGAACTTTACATGAGAATGGGTCAATTAGAGCTAAATGGGTATGTGGTAAGATGTCTCATCATCTTCATTACAGCAGGCCTAGGCATGGTATTAGACTGTTGTTGGAGCCTTCTTACATGTTGCTTCAGATCTCTATATACATGATCCATACAAACACTAATGATTATGAACCGGTTTAAACCACCTCTAATACGTTTTGTGGAAAAAATGTCTCGTTGAGGTATTAAAGATACAGAACTTTACTATCCATTTACGATTACAATATGCATTGAGATATTAAAAATGTCCCGTACTATGCCACTGAAATATTTAGAACTTACTATTTGTTTATGACTCCAAGAATATGTAACCTTTATAAATCTATGGCGATCTGTGTTAAAGACTATCGATTGACTTTTTACAAAAAATAATAGCCATACTAATTTTCAGTGTTCATATTTTACCTTATATTGAGCTCGTTGTCAATGGTGAGCATCGGTTTGTTCTTTCACCCTTAAGTCCAAGAACTGTAAGAGGCAAAACTCATTGGTAATTTAGCCTAAAAATGTAAATTATAAGTCATTAAACTTTGGTACGATAATGAGACTATATACAACCTCAGGCGCAATAAATAGTTCATGGGATCTATGCAAACACCGAAACAAAAATCAAAATTTTGATCTAGGGACACCCCAATTATCAGATACTTAGTCGTACATGAAAAAGCAAGTTGAAGGGTCGCTTATGCCTTTTCAAGTTCTGTTAGTGATATCTCACATGATATGATATCTTCTTTACACCTGCTTTTGGAATCCAAATGCACAACCCATTTGTGAGTTATGCATAATATAAAGTACTTATATTTTGTCTCGTCAGAATCATGCTTAAAACAAAAGTGATCAAAGAAGCTTACTTACAACTACTCCATGAGCCAATGTAGTGATTTTAGTTTATTCTCTATTGCGTATTCATGTCATCAGTGACTTGTCTGAATCCATATTAGTTTGTACGTTCACAAGACAATGAGTACTGGAAATCGAATTAAGGTTTTTAATGGGTTTTCGACTTTGATAAAAAAAAAATAATTGAATAAAAATTGCAATAAAAAAGGTTATTTAAGCAACTTACCGATCAATGAACGATGATGGATTTAGCAGCCGTGGGAAAACGTAGGATCAGGAACAATGAATGAAAAACAGGGGTATATATAGGAGGATGTTGTAATGGAAACAAACTTTTAAGATTGCAGATTCAATTGTATGTTCGTAACCCTTATTTCAATAATCATATGATGGTGATTTTTAATTAGAAATCGCAGGTAATGAAGCCATAAACCTTAATTATAAAAGATACCTCCTATCGGTTGATGATTTGGGGGAAAACTGATTTCGGGGGTTACTTGAATTATTCGAGTAGGGATCACTGATTTTGGGGGTTACTTGATGATTTGGGCTCATTGTTCTTATGATAGTTGTTGTTTGATCTACGGAATGGTTGTTTGAGTGGGTGTTTTTATTTGAATTAAATGCTGGGATGCCTGAATTAATATGGTCCATTAGATCAAAAAGAATGTCAGCCTTTTGTGAGGGGGTGTTTTCTTGAACAAACCTTGTTTTATATAGGTGGGGATTTTTTTACGTTGTGTTCTCAAGTTGAGTAAAAGGGAGGAAGGAAAGTGAAAGTGATAAAAGTTGTGTTCTCCAGTTTTTTTTAGAAAGTAAAGTAAGTGAAAGTGAGTGAAAGTGAAGATATTTTAGTTATAAAACTTTCACCCCACTTTTGGGATGAAAGTGACTTTACTTCCACTCACTTACTTTACTTTATCTTTCTTTCACTTTCTTCATTTTTTTTTCTTAAGAACACAGCGTTAGTTTTGCATTATTCATCATTATTGTTATGGGTGATATTCACATCATATTTTTTGATGCATGCATTATAATTTATGTATTACAGTATTATACGATACAAACTGTAATTGATGAATGCATCAAAAGATGTGATGTATGTATCAATTCTCATGTTTAAAGCATGAATCTCTTTTTTGAAATGAATAGTAAACTAAGGGCTTTTGGTTTTTCATCATCTTGTGTCGTAATTTTTTTTTTATCATTATTGTTATTCCGCATTTAAGGCTAAAAATCATTATTTTTATTTAAAGATAACATTATTCATCATATTTGTCTAAAGCATGAATATCCTTTTTTGAATGGATACTAAACTAAAGAATTTTTAGTCTTTTCATCATCTCATATTTTTTTCTTTATCTATCGTTATTCTTATTGACATAATATTTCATGTATTACTTTCAATATTATAGGCACTTTATTTTGCTTACTCATAAATTCATGCTTACTAAAGGACAATTGTCCACCATTTATATAATTTGATTTAATGGTAGAGATTAACGTAAGATTTATAAGGTAAACCTAAGTCCATGTTTTTTTTTTCTTTTCTTTTTGTCTTTCTTTTTTATTCACATATTTTTTGTCTTTTTTAATTCACGTTTTTTATTTTATTCACGTCTTTTTGTAATTCGTGTTTTTTTTGTTTTAAATTCACGTTTTTTTTTAATTCGTGTTTTTTTCTTTGCTTTCTTACTTTTCGCCCTGCTTTCATATGTTTTCGACCATTTTCGCCCTGCTTTCAGATTCGCCCGTATTCATGTGTTTTCGTTTGTTTTCATACGTTTTCGTCCGTTTTCATACGTTCTCGTCCGTTTTCATCAGTTTTCTTTCGTTTTCGTCCATTTTCATACGTTTTCGTCATTTCTCAAACGTGTTTTTACGCTTTCATATGTATTCATCTGTTTTCTTACGTTTCGGTCCGTTTTCGTCCATTTTCATACGTTTATGACTATCAAAAGTGATATTTTGTGATATTCAGAATATCACTTGTGATTTTCTGAAAATCACTTTGTGATATTTTGAATATCACTTGTGATTTTCTTGATATCATTTTGTGATATTCTGAATATCACTTGTGATTTTCTGAATATCACTTTGTGATATTCTGAAGATCACTTGTGATTTTTTGAATATCACTTTGTTATATTCTGAATATCACTTGTGATTTTCTGAATATCACTTTGTGATATTATAAGTATCACTTGTGATTTTCTGCATATGACTTTGTGATATTTTGAATATCACTTGTGATTTCATGTTACAAAACGTTAGTTGAAAATCAGTTGTGATATTCAGAAAATCATTTGTGATATTGATATTCTGAATATCACATAATATCACTTGTGATATTCTGAAACGTATGAAAACGTCTGAAAACGGCCGAAAATATTTAAAACGAACGAAAACGTAAGAAAACGGACAAATATGTATGAAAACGAACGAAAATGTATGAAAGCATAAAATCACATATGAAAACGGACGAAAATTGACGAAAATGTATGAATAGTGGACGAAATCGTAAGAAACCGGACGAAAACGTATGAAACCGGATGAAAACGTATGAAACGGACTAAAACGTATGAAAGCGGACGAAAACAGATGAAAACGGACGAAAACAAACGAAAACGTATGAAAGCGAAGAAAAAAACGCGAATTAAAAAAAACGTGAATTAAGAAAAAAAGAAAAAAGTGAATTTAAGAAAAAACGTGAACTAAAAAAAAGAGAAAAAACGTGAACTAAAAAAATTGACCAAAAAGTGCTTTCTCTTTTGTTTTAAGAAAAAACGTGAACTAAAAAAATAGAAAAAAAATGTGTCGAACATGCCTTTAGTTTAGCTCAATGCAAATTGTTGGAATAAGTTGACATAATTTTCAAATTACAACATCCTCTAAATGGATATAGCTAGAAGATTTAAAACTAAGGGGACAATATGTGGGAAACCGTATACACTTTATTTATAAAATCAGATTATAATGACAATAAATAAATTAATGTAAAGTAAAAACAAGAAATTAAATGCATGAATGGAGTAGAAGCGTAAGATGACACTATATAACCGAATAAACGAAAGCAAGAAAGACACTTGTACGAGGCTCGTATTGAATACGATTCCTTAAAACAGATTCGCCGTCTGCTTCCTGTGGTCCTAACGTATACAATGCTGCACACCGGACCGACAAACTTGCTCGAAAGATCGCCGAAACCTTGCGTGTTTCGATCAAGAATTCTTTGGAACTTTACCGTATTGAGCCACGTTTTCCGTATCTAAAACTGAATGAGAAGGCGTTTATTATATAGGCTAAACCTATCTTGTTCACCAAGACAAGATATCTCGCTAATAATAAACCGATATGCATAATCTGTTAACTAATAAAACGATTTGCATATATATTAATTACACACAAATATTCTTAAACTTTGTCACCAAGTTTCAATCTATTCCTTAAATAGATTTACGTAAAATATTTCGAAAAAGGAACCCGAATCTGCAAGCAAAAGATACGCACGTATGCGAGGCTTGAGTCAGATTCGTGTCCGCGGTGTTGGAGTAAAACCAACAAATCATTTTGAAGGTTCATATCAAGATTTCTATATAAACAAGGTTTCACTTCTTGTTTTGGGCGATGGGATACTCCCACTTTTCCATATTTTGTGTTTCACGTGCCTCACTTTGAGACACGATATCTCATTCATATTAACTCCATTTTGGACATACTTTAGCTCGTTGCTAAGCTCTCGTCGAGGAGAACGCAGTTATCAAGAAATATAAATATATATAACATATACATATATTAAATAGTGTCCAAAATTTGCAAAAACTCATTTTGCAAAACTCATTTTCCAACACAATACGTACATTAAACCATTTCGTCTACACGAAGTAGAGAAAAACATAACAAGTTCTAATACAATTCTTTCAAAGTAAAAATAGGGTGTTATGGCATCTCTTAGTTCTTAAATAAGTCCATTTTCCAATGAAAATTGCACATTTTGGCTATTCTATTTCTTGAATAGGATTGAACAACAAGGATGACACATGAGACTTAGTAATCGCTGGATGCCCATGTCCATCTCCTTCGTTGTACATGAACTGCGACATCCTAGGTATGTTCGTAACACAGTCGATAAACTCCCTTGGAATCTGAGAATCCATACAAGCTAGTTCTTTGTTAACTTTCTTCCACGTCTCCATGATTAAACTTTTGATATGCATTCTAGCTTCTTCTTCCGTTGCACCACTCTCGTGCATGTAACACTGGACTGATTTTGAAATATCCCCTCGTGCCATTTCCTCCTACAAGGAATAAGATAGTGTTTAAGTTATCTCCAATTTATTAGCATGAGAAACATTTTGTCTAAAATAAGTTTTTTTAATGAAATTTTTTATATAATTCTTAAAAATGGATATGCCAAGAAGTGTTCTATTTAAAGGACATACCGAAGATGTACCCAAGTCATCAGCAAGTCTGAAGACTATCGATGAATACCGAATTAGATTCTTAGTTCTTTCTGTGCATTGTAAGATTTCTTCAGTTGAACTAAATGGTAATAAACATCTAACATGCTGGAGTAAAACCCAACCACCAATTGATACACTAGCATTATCCAAGTATTCTTGGAGTGTTGGTGTATATCCATTGTGGTACCATTTTGCTTCCAATAACCACGTCTTGAATAACTCCATCCACTGCAAAATAATAAAATCGTGATTAGCTTAGAACTACAATAACAAAATTATATAGAATTATATTTTTGAGTCACAGTTAAATAATTACTGTATTCTTTAGATATGGAAGGACAAAAAATCCTGTTTCTGTCAATGTGTTATATGTGATCTCATTTATCGTGTTGTAGTATCCAAGGAAACAGATCTTCATATAGTCTGGAAGGTCATTGATCGCGTTGATGTCCCACCTATGCAATTGAAATAATTCATTCTGTTAAGAGTTATGAAAGATGTAATTACAATAAAAGTAGGAGTGTGCATTAGCATTAACCTTTCAACGGCATTAGCCAACAGTTCAAGTTCATCCATTGTACCATACAAATCATAAACATCATCCAGTGTAGTAAGCATGCAGTTGATCCTTGCTAGTGTTCTCCTTCCATCACTAAACTGAGGTAGGTACTCAAAACCAAGCGCCCACAAAAAATGCTCTACCAATCGATCTCTAGTAAAACTCAACTTCTCGCTCCATCTTATGTTCTTCCACCACCTATCAAAATACGAAATATATAAGCTCTTTGTATGCAAATAACTTGATGATTGTGATTAGCATACATTTATGTTTCATGTTTTGCCTGCATATATGCTCAAACCCAATGAATGAACATATGTAGAACATAGCTCAGACATGTATTATAAAGAAGAAAAATGATATATACCGTGATGTGTGTTTTAAATCTTCAAGATATATAGCTTGGAGCATATCGAAATCCAACTTTGAGAGTTCAACCAATGTGAGATCCCTATCACTTCTATTCTCATAATGATGAATAAACCATTTCGCCTCTACCCTGGGTACTCTCCAGTGCAACGGAATGTCCAAAGAATGACTTACTAAAGCCGATACGCCTTCATTAATATTCTTAAGATTTTCTTTGAGATATCTGGTTGTAAACTCGTTTGCATCATCTAGAATCCTTTCATCCTCGAATGCATGATACGAAGCCTCATACAAGTTGAGTATGCTTACCATATCCTCGAGTATGTATGGCTTAAGATTTAGAGTCTTGATCTTGAAGTCTCGAAATATCTCTAAACATAGAAAAATTTTAAATCACCAAAAGTTATAAGCTTTAGTTAGTAATATAAGTTGAACTCTATTCATGCAAACTTTATTTATTTATTTATTTATTTTTCCTGAATTAACTATTTATGCAAAATGAATATATGAATACAAATTTCTCTCCTAAGAAATTGTCAGCATACAAAAACAAATTTAAAATAAAAAAATAACAATTTATATCTTTAGTTACTTTTTAAATATTACATATTTTCCGTCCTACTATTGTTGTCTACCGGGAAAATTCCGAAAAGGATCTGGTCGCTTTTGGGGATATTACTTTTTATTCCCTCAACTTTCAAAAACCTAAAAGAGAACATAGCGACTGGGCAACTGTACAACCTAACTAGAATTTGACAAGTGTCTCATTTTTTTCTCTCAACTAAATATTGTTTTTTACCGAAACATTTTCGGAATTTTTCCGACCAAAAAATGGGACATTTGCCAAATTCTGTTAGGTTGTCCAATAGTATATGTCACCCTAGTCTCTTTTAGTCTTTTGAAAGTTGAGGGGGGTAAAAGGTGATGTCCCAAAAAGCGACCGGACCCTTTTCGAAATTTTCCCTAATAATAGACAGATTTTAAGAAAAATAAAAATAATTAAACTATGCGATTAATATATTATATTTCTAAGTATCTCTCTAAATTTCTTTAAGTTAGTAAATCTGAAGTTGATAATTATTTCAAAAAATATTAAGTAGAAATTATAAACAATAATTTTGGAATGCAGAAAGTGCATAAAAATGACTTAAACAATGTAGCTATTATACTATACAACACCATATAATCTTCTTATTGAATTAAATTTGTACCTTGAGGAACTTGATAACCATGTTGTCTCAGTAGTCGAAAGCCAAGTGCTTTAAGGTTTAAATCCATACCTTCCCACTTGTCTTGAGTAATATAAAAAGTTTCGTAAATCGTCTCTAAAACATCACCTATTTCTTCCTCAAAATGATACGCTATTCCAAGTCTTTGCAAATGGTCAACTAGCTTCAGAGTACTCAACGCATTTCGATCTTCACGTATCATCTTCTTCACTGCATCCTTCAAAGTCTCTGCTCTTGCTACATAATGTTCTCCCTGTATAGATTATATATTTCTTGAATATGAGGACAATTATTTAAGACACATATAACTAAAATTTGATACATTATGTACATGGAAAATGACAATCGTACACACACCACGTATTTACTAGAGAGTGATTGAACATGATCATATGACCACAATGTTGGATCATAATTTCCTGTTCGCCTAATAACGGGTTGTTCAACCGTAGTGACTGGCATTGATGTGGATTGTGATGAATATAATGGTTTGCCAATTCTTAAATCACTACTTTTAATTAGAGAATTTTGGAAAAACCATTGAACTGATGGATAAACACATTGAAGCCATTGGAATAGAGAAAGTTAGAATTTGGTTGATGGGGTTTCTTAGTTATGTATCTTTTCTTTGTTTGTGATTGTCAATATATAGCAAAAAGAATTGTCAATATCACATGTTTCACATAGATAGAAAGCATGCATTTACTACTTTATTAGAGTAGTAATTGATCCATACTTAATTATCCTCTAATTTGTAATATATTTTAAAGAGTAACAAAAGATAATTTCCAATCCGGAAAAGAGAGAGTTAGAATTTGGTTGATGATGAGACTTCTTAAGTCATGTGTTTCTTGTGTGTTTGTGATTTTTTATATATAGAAAAAAAGAATTATGTACCAACTGTATCACATGTTTCACATAATTAGCAAGCATTAATTTACTACTTTATTAGAGAAATAATTAATGTATACTTATCCTCTAATTTGTATTATTTTTTAAAGATTAACAAAAGATATTACGAACTCGGGAAAGAGAACGTTAGAATTTGGTTGATGGGACTTCTTAATCATGTGTCTCTTGTGTGTTAGTGATTTTCTGTATAGCAAAAAGAATTATATACCAACCATATCACATGTTTCACATAGTTAGGAAGCATGAAGTTACTATTTTATTAGAGTAATAACTAATGTATATTTATACTCTTATTTGTAGTATATTTTAAAGTTAATGTAACAAAAGATAATTATGAACCCGGAAAACAGAAAGGTAGAATTTAATTGGTTGATGAAACGACCAGTTTTTTGGCATCTGATAAACCTGCCGTTGCTAGTACTTCTAAGGGAAGAGGTGGAACCGGAGGTGGAGGTAAGAAGAGTTTATATGAGAGCTGAAAGAAGAGCTATGCAGATGACCCCTATGATGACGATCCTTATAATGATTATAAAGATCATGAGGTGCTAACTTCTGAGCAGATAGCATTTTGTGACGCTCATGATATAAAGATTAGTCATAAATTTAGACGTTAGCTTATATTTGGTTGTTGAGTCAAATGTAATCTAGTGGGTAGTCATTTGTTTTCTTATGTTAAGACTAGAAATGTCTTGTTATGTTAATTTTACTCCCTATTTAATTGGATGAGACGTGGGACTACAACATCTTTTATACTTAAACGTTTTTTGAGTAATACATTTATCGAGAAAACCTTTTAAACAAACAAAAAAAAGGGATTTGGTTGATGGGTCTTCTTAAGTCATGTGTCTCTTGTGTGTTTCTGATTATCTATATATAGCAAAAGGAATTACATATACCAACCGTATCACATGTTTCACATAGTTAGGAAGCATGCATCATTTACTATATAATCAGATACTCTTTCGATATTTGATAATGCAAAACTAATTTGAAACAACCTAAAATGGAAATACGAACGTTAGATTAGGAATTAGAATATCGTTAACAATATTACCTAACTCGAAATTAAGATAGATGAGATACATTGACACTTGTGAAAGCATACAGGACACTTTGGTGGACTGGCCACCTAATATCACGGGTTATTGGTCATTTTGGCGGTTATGCATGCATGGGTTCAGTAATTCAGTAATTGTGTTATTAGTCATTTTCGTTGTGATTTTTTTTTTTTTTTTTTTTTTTTTTTTTTTAATTTAATTTAATTTTTGTTATAATTTTTCTGAGACACTTAAATTTGTTAAAGGTTTTGCTAACATGCGTTCAATAAGCACATTTTAAGGGCAATTGATTAATATATATTTTCTTTTTATATGCATTTATTAAACATTAATTAAAATTAATAATTATTATAATTAATTAAATGCAAATTCTAATATTGAAGACTAATATTTTTTGTTATTATGCATTAACATGAATAGGAACATATTAATAAAATTGAAATTTTAATAGCTTTGTAAATTTTGATAGCTTAATTTCTGAGGGTTATGACGTTAGGTGAATACATAAGTGTTATACATTTGATGGTAAGCTTTGATATAATATATTTTAAATTATTTAGGGCCGCAAACAAACTACAATTTCAGTGAACATTTCATGAACCGTTCGCTAAAAAATTCGTTTATGTTCGTTGTTTATTAAATGAATGACCATGAACAATATTTTACGTTCGTTTAGTTAAATGAACGAACATGAACAAAAGTTGCGTTCGTTCATTTATATTCGTGAACATCCGATTATGCTTTTATTAACGTTCGTTTATGTTCATTTATTTGTTTATGTTCGTCTATCATATCTTTCAATTGTATACTTTTAAAACTAGTTTGATTAAACAAAATATTATGCATAATAACAAAGTTTATGTTTGTTTTTCTACGTTCATTTATGTTCGATCCTTTATGTTCGTTTAGTGTCTTAAAGAACGAATATAAATAACTAATTTTCTTAATAAACAAACATGAACAAGAAAATTCGTCCGTTTAAGTGTTCGTGTCCGTTCATTTGTCTGATTAAGATTAAATGAACGAATATGAACAAGGCTATGTTCGTGTTCGTCCGGATCGTTTACAGGCCTAAAATTATATTTAGTACATACAAAACATCAAATTAGATTTTTTTTTAACTAAACAAGACCGTGTTTTAAGATCATTCACTATGGTAGTTTAATGATATGTCGAAAAAATTGTGAAGAGGTCTAAAAATCCATGTAACATATTTATGAACCATTCTATTCTATGTGGCATGAAAATGTTTAATATTTTGACGAGGTGTATAATTTAAAGACATAGCATGAGATGAATAGTTTAATAACTGCTAAAAGCTATATGGACTGTAAGAATAAGTTCATAATAAGAAAATGTTTGCAAATATATTACATTATATAAGGTGACAATTTTATAAACCTTATAACAGGTTCATCATAGTAAAATATGTTTAACTTTTAATATTAAAGTGTTAAAACATATTACACATCTTTATATGTTAAGCAAGTGGAAGTGATTATGTTATTTGTTTTTGTTTTGTGTATGATGCTAAATATTGATGTAAAAAAATCATGTCGTTCATCAAATAATTGTTTCTATCATGATTTTATACATGCTTTTTATTTTTAATACACAAAATTCATGTAACTATTTTGTCCATCAGACGAGTGTGAAATCTAGTATATAGTATATAGAGAACATTTATTCCATCATCTTCCATGAGAGTAAAAGTTTCTTAGTTTTATTCCTATTTCCTTTTTATATATGCTAAAACATTAAGAGTTTAATGTAATGTATAAGAGAATTTATTATGTCAAAAACTTTTTAACCTTTTTATAGATCTTGCCATAAATGATAGGGTTATTAGTGTTAGTACAATATGTGTATGACCGGATTCGAATACGAGATTTCGGGATTGCACAATTTACGTATAAGATTCAATGTTTCAATGATTAATATAAAATGTTATGGTTAATTATTAATTTCACAAATAAACACATAATGAGAGTTAGTATTTAACGGTGTTTTGTTAACGGTCGTTAAATATCAAGTTAAAGGACTAGAGATGAAATTAATGACCGAGAAGGTTCTAGTACCCCTTTGGATTCCTATAACCGGTCGATCAAAGGGAGTAGGGGTTTCCTACCCTTACTTGGACTCCAAGATTGTTCTAGTATAAATACAAGCCCCTTGTATTCATTCTAAACTATTCTAGAATCCTTGCAAACTAATTTCTCTTATCCTCTCCTCTTGTTTTGAGCTAAACCGATTGGCGCCCCTCCTAATCCTATTGGAGTCGATTGTAGTTCACACTTAAGTGTTTGGTTTGTTTTTGATTCAATAACCTAGCTTTTCTCATTTAATCGTTAGTAATACGTGTGTACAAGAACGAAGGACAAATACACTTGTGTTTGTGATTTTTCCTATTAAACTCTAATTTACTGGGGTTTATTGGTTCTTGTTTATTGATTTCTTGTTTCGCTAGGAATCGCAAAAGGTACGCATATACTTTTATATTCGGTTAACTAATTGCAAGTATTTGATCTTTACTTCCGCTGCTTGCTTTGATGATGTTTACTTATTTAATATAATTGTTATGATTCATAAACTCCAACAGTGGTATCAAAGGCAGGTTAATACTGTGTAATTAATTACCGAAACACATAAAAATTGAATTTTTAAGTGTGATTACATGTTTATGGTTTCTATTGGAAACCCTAATTTTTAATTTATGGGTCGATCACACTAATATTAATATAATTAGGTTTTAGTTTTGTTAAACTTGTAGAAACCCTACATTGCATGTAACTTTTTATGTGATTATTAATGAATATTTATTATATGTCATTGATTGTTATGCGTATGTTGCGATCCTTTGACTTGATTATATGTTGTTTGACATGATAATAAGTGCTATGTGGGAATCCATGATGAGAACATGCAAGTTTTGTCATGGATTAAATTATTATATTTGATATGGATATGTAGTATATACATAAAGTTTTTTATGATAAATCTTAAATTGGGGAAGACCTCAATAATACATTAATGAATCAATTATATGCAATATGGTATATGTTTAGCTATGACTTACGCAATCTATTCATCGATGTATCTGGCTCACTTGATATAAGTGAAAGTCCTAGTTAAATATACACATTTAATTAAAATCTAGAATTGATTATTAATAGAGTTTTATCAAATAAGCTTGCATGTGGCTATTTGTTTACACATATTAATTGTTATGTTATGTGTACATTATTTAAGGTGTTTATTTTTATTAATTGTTTATTTTTTATATATGTTGTTTGACATGATAGTAAGCAAAAGGGTAATTTTATGAATAGAAAATAAACCAGACTTAATAATGGGGAAATTTGACTTGCTTTTAACCATTAAATTTTAAACTTTTAGTCGATTGATGTGTCTGTATCAAATAACTAGAAAGGCTCACCCATCATTGACAAACTGTGTGAGCGGTATAAAGAGGGTACACATTAAATTGTGACCAGAAAGAAGAAGGGTTTTAATATGCTTCGCGCTGACCCACTTCTACGCTTATTTGTGCGTCATAATGGAGCTACCTACGGCTATTTAATGTATGAAGCATCTTAAGAAAAAATTGGTTTAACCAATTTCTCAATTAAAATTTTGTTGATTTAAGCTTAGTTAAGATAACTAATCAGTAATTTTTTTTTAATTGAAACCTATGATACAAAGATGAATACATGACATCTTTGTACATATTTGATTTGTCACCAAAATCAAAATTACTACCCTTTAAATTTAAGTTATATGCCATCCAATGAAACGGGAACACCTGAGGTTGCCATTTAGTCACCATGAGACGTGGCTAGATTGTAATCAAAGGGTAAATCTCCACTTGTCGTGAGAACGGGTGTGGAAGTATTTGCAGTTTCTTAAGTTGGATAACTTAATTGAGTTGATAGTGAGAACTGGTAGCTCAAGGCATAAGATGGGGATAAAACATGCTTACATTGCAACTAGAGTTGGCAAATATGTAAAATCCTGTAATGTTCTAGGAATTGCAATTTGTATATTGGCAATTGAGGTTCGACTCGTACATTGTTGAATACTTTCATTACTAGCAGATCAACTGATGTGATGAAACTATGTCAATTTTGGATCCTAGTTTTCAGTGAAATTAAATGGTTATATTTTTATTTACCATGGGCATTTAAAATTCTTGAAAGGTTATATTATCAAAAGTACTAACTTTTGAACTTTTTTCTGTAGAAATGGCTCTACCCGAAAATACTAATATGAACAACATGAGTTCTGCTTTCAAGCAAATGCTTAATAGAGAAAAGTTGAGTGGCAATAATTTCAATGATTGGTTTCGTTCATCGAGGATTGTCTTGCGTATGGCCAAAAGAATTAAGTATATTAGTAAGCCTCTTCCAGCTGCTCCTGCACCTACTGTAGACCATGAGGCGTATTCCGTTGAGTATGATAAGCACAATGATGTGCCTTGCCTCATGCTTGTTGGGATGAACTCTCAATTGCAAAATCAATTTGAGAACTTTGGTCCCATGGACATGCTCAATGAACTCAGACATATGTTTGAGAAACCAACTACTGTGGAGTTATATGATCTGCTTGATTCTCTATACAACTATAAACAGGATGCTGGTAAATCCGTAACTGCTCATGTCCTTGAAATCAAAAGTTACTTGGACCAACTAGAGCGACTCAACTAAGGTTATTCCCAGGATGTATCTGTTAGACTTATCAACCGATCCCTTAATCAGGATTTGTTTGGTAGTTTAAGTGCGCAACTTTAATATGCATTGCACGGGGAAGACAATCATTGAGTTACATGCAATGCTCATTGATTTCGAGAAAGGATTACCCAAGAAGGCACCTACACCCCCGGTACTAGCAATACAAGGTCGTAGGATTACTAAGCCCAACAAACCGCAACAAGCAAACAAGAAGGATAAAGTCAATGGAAAGGGCAAACAAGTTGTGACCCATCAACCAATGCCTAAGAATCAGAATCCTCCCAAGAAAAAGGAGAATCCTCAGAAGGATTTGGCTGCTTGTCACCACTGCAACACATCTGGACATTGGAAGCGGAACTTTCCACTACTCCTTGATGAGTTGCATCAGAATAAAAATAAGAAGGCAGGGATTGTCGCGAGCACTTCAGGTATTTTTATGATTGAATTATTTTCTTTTCCTCGTAAGAATAATTCCTGGGTATAAGATACGGGTTGTGGTACTCATATTTGTAACACATCGCAGGGGATTAGAGGAGCAAGGAAGCTATAGCTTATGGAGAAAGATACTTGTACGTAGGGAATGGCATACGTGCAGCTGTTGAAGCCATAGGGACATTCGATTTAGTTTTACCGTTTTGAATAATTGTCATTATGCACCTTCTATTATTAGAGGTGTCATTTCGTTTCTTTGTTATTGGATATTGGTTTTGTTCTCACATTTACTAGTAATGGAATTTCTGCTTTAAATAATGTTTTTTTTTTTTTTTTTTTTTTTTTTTAATGCAATTCTTGTAAATGGTGTGTTTGAAATTGACATGGAGAATCATGGTTCCAATGGAAATAATTCTGTGTATAGCATTAGTAATAAGAGAATTAAGTCAGACTTGGAGTTTACTTATCTTTGGCACTGTCGTCTTGCACATATTTGCAAGAAACGCATGAAAAAGCTGCAACATGATGGGCTTTTGCAAAATATCAATGAGAAATCATTTGATAAATGCGAATCTTGCATATCTGGGAAGATGACAAGGAAACCTTTTTCACAACAGCTAGAAAGGGGTTTAGATCTACTTGGTTTAATACATACTGATGTGTGCGGACCACTTAGACATGTGTCAAGGAAAGGTGCTAGCTACTTCTTAACTTTTACGAATGATTTCAGTCGTTATGGTTATGTTTATTTACTTAAACATAAACATGAAGTCTTTGAAACATTCAGGGTTTTCAAAAATGAAGTAGAATTACAACTCGAAAAGAAGATTAAGGCTCTTCGATCCGATAGAGGTGGTGAATATCTAAGCCAAGAATTTAAAGATTATTTAGCTGAGTGTGGTATTTTCCAGCAACTCACATCTCTTTATACTCCACAGCTAAATGGTGTATCTGAAAGGAGAGATCGTACATTGCTAGATATGGTGCGATCAATGTTTAATCTTACAACTCTTCCCTTATCCTTTTGGGATTATGCCTTTGAAACTGCTGTTCGCATTTTGAATATGGTTCCAACAAAAAAGGTTGATAAGACTCCATATGAAATATGGACTAGAAAAGCTCCCAAATTTTCTTACTTAAAGGTCTGGGGTTGTGAGGCGTTTGTTAAACGTGACTCACCAGATAAACTCCAACAAAGATCTATTAAGTGTATCTTTGTAGGATACCCAAAGGAAACGATGGGTTACAACTTTTACTTCCCACCTAAAAGTAAATTCATTGTGGCTAGGTATGGAGAATTCCTTAAAAGGAGTCTCACATCTCAAGAATTTAGTGGGAGAGATAATGATCTGGAAGATGAACATGAAGATACATCCCCTTCTGAAAACACTAGCCAAATTCAAGTGGAACATGAAAGTCTGGGTGCTCCACCCTGAAGTTATTCCCATTCGTAGGTCTAAAAGGACTATACGTGCGCCTGAACGTTTATGTCTTAACGTAGAAGTTGAGGGAAATATGTTATGGGATCTTAATGAACCTGCTAACTATAAAGCTGTCATGGCTGATCCTGAAAAGGACAAATGGCAAGTTGTAATGAATGGGAAAATCCAATCCATGAAAGAAAATGAAGTCTGGATAGAGGTTGACCTGCCTCTTAACGGTAAATTCGTTAGAAGTAAGTGGCTCTGTAAGAAAAAGACTGACATGGATGGCGTTGTACCTATAACGCTCATCTGGTAGCTAAAGGCTTTACTCAAACCTACGGGATTGACTACGAGGAAACCTTTTCTCCTATAGCAGATATTAGAGCTATTAAGATTCTCATAGCCATAGCATCATACTATGATTATTAGATTTATAAATGAATGTCAAAACTGCCTTCTTAAATGGTCACCTAGATGAAGACATCTATATGGCGCAACCTGAAGGGTTTGTAAATCCACAATTTCCTGAGCGTATATGCAAGCTTCAAAGATCCATTTATGGATTGAAGCAGGCATCAATGAAATGGAATAAGAGATTTGATGAAGAAATCAAAAATTTTGGATTTACTCAGAATCTCGATGAGCCATGTGTATACCATAAAGCTAGTGGGAGTAATGTTACTTTCCTTATCTTATATTTCAATGACATATTAATCTTGGGAAAACATATACCAAGTTTAAATGAGGTAAAGTCCTATCTTGGTAAATGTTTTTCTATGAAGGATTTAGGGGAAGCAACATACATCCTTGGAATCAAGCTTTACAGAGATAGATCAAATTAAGCCAAAGTGCTTACATTGATAAAATATTGAAGTGATTCAATACCCAAAATTCCAAAAAAGGATATTTTCCAATGCAAGTAGAACATGGCTTGAGTAGCAAACTATGTGCATCAACACCTGATGAAGTGAAAAAGATGAGTAGAGTCCCTTATTCTTCAGTTGTGGGATCTATCATGTATGTAGTGAGATGCACAAGACCAGATGTGGCGTTTGCACAAAATATTACCAATCGATATCAATAGTACTTAGGTGGACTCCACTGGCATGCTGTTAAGAACATTCTTAAGTATTTGAGGAATACCAAAGAGATGTTTCTAGTGTATGGGGGAAATCCAGATGCAGAACATTATGTTATAGGTTTCTGTGATGCATCCTAGCAATGTGATATAAGGATACAAAGTCTCAGATGGGTTATGTCTTTTTCATTAATGGAGGAGCAGTAGCCTGGAAGATCAAGAAGCAGAGTAAAATTGCGATGTCTGCAACAGAAGCTGAGTACATAGCTGATTCAGAAGCTACGATGGAAGCTATTTAGATTAGGAAATTTATTTTGGGGCTAGGAGTTATGCCGTCAATTGATTTACCTATTAATATGCATTGTGACAATTCTGCCGCAATTACATTTGCCAATGAACCTGGAGTCATGAAGGGCGCCAGACATTTTCCTCGACGATATCACTATGTTCGAGGACAAGTCGAAATAGGTTAAATCAATCTACTCAAAGTTTACATAGATGACAATCTAGCTGATCCCTTTACAAAGGCTTTACCTAAGGAAAAGCTCACTCAACATGTCAATGGCATTGGACTTCGTTTAGCTAGTAGTTTCATGTAGATATGTGGTTATGTATTTGGACAAAGGATGTTATGAACAATTATTATTTTAATAAAATAAAATAGTTTGTTATGTTTATTTTCATTTATAATATTTTATCCTATATTTGCATGTTTAATCTTTGAATAACTTATATTATTCTAAATAGCCCGTTGTCAATCAAAGATATCTGAATATCACTGAGTTAAGACAAATCTCAGTTTTGGTAGAATATACTTATGTATATTGATGCGTGGTCATGCCAAATGCACATGATATTCAATGAATTGAATATAGGACATATTCCAACCGCATGATTGTACTTTATGAAACTTTGTCATTAAAGTAAATCATAAATATTTATCCCCAGACTTGAGATACCAGATAACTGTCATGGATGTAGCTCATTTTTTTTAAGATAGTCTAACGCTATCCGTAACTGGTAGTTATAAGGGCTATTTTCAGAAGTGATGCAAAGTTTATGAGTTTTGCTTGTAGTCAAGAAATAATTTGTTCCTTCAAATTTGTTTTGAAATTTAATACTGATGGGCCATCGTAGGGTTGACAAGATGTTTGCATGGCCATGCCCAAGATCTATCTGGAATATGTTCAAATGATTTGGTAATCTTGCTCAATCAGATATAACGAGAAACATAATAGTTAATAATGGAATGATTTAAGATCCATAACCTTATTAACGTAGTATTAGAAACAAAAGGATAAGTATAATGATGATTCATCAAAGGGTTTTCCAGGAAGCCACACTCAGGGTCGTTCTGGGGCATTGGGGTGTTATGCTAGACTAACTAATGTCATCACTATATTAAGATATATCCAAGTGGGAGCTATTAGTTTTATGGATATAAATTAATATGTGTATTATCGGATTCGAACACGAGACTTCGGGATTGCACACTTTTGGTATAAGATTCAACGTTTTAATAATTAATATAAAAAGTTATGGTTAATTATTAATTTCACAAATAAACACTTAACGAAAGTTAGTATTCAACGAGGTATTGTTAACGATTGTTAAATATCAAGTTAAAGGACTAGAAATGAAATTAATGACCGAGAAGGTTCTAGAACACCTTTGGATTCCCATAACCGGTTGATCAAAGGGAGTAGAGGTTTCCTACCCTTACTTGGACTCCAAGATTGTTCTAGTATAAATACAAACCCCTTGTATTCATTCTAAACTAATCTAGAATCCTTGCAAACCTAATTTCTCTTCTCCTCTCCTCTTGTTTTGAGCTAAACCGATAGATGCCCCTCCTAATCCCATTGGAGTCGATTTCCTTAGCTCACACTTTAAGTGTTTGGTTTGTTTGTGATTCAAGAACCTAACTTTTCTCATTGAATCGTTAGTAATACGTGTGTACAAAAGCGAAGGACAAATACACTTGTGTTTATGAATATTTCCTATTCGACTAAGGTGTTGTCGATTATACTAAACCCTAATTTACTAGGGTTTATTGGTTCTTGTTTATCGACTCGTTGTTTTGCTAGGAATCGCAAAAGGTACATATATACTTTTATATTCGGTTAATTAATTGCAAGTATTTGATCTTTACTTGCTTGCATGCTTTGATGATGTTTACTTGTTTAATATAATTGTTATGATTCATAAACTCAACAATTAACACGAAAATGTATCATACTTTCCACTTTTTGTCATTGTGTGTATCGTCCTTTATTTTTTCAATTTTGACACTAACCTTTGAGTGCATGCTATTATATGTATTTGTGACCATTTTACACTTACTTTTTTCAAATTTCAAAGGGTAAAATGATCTATTTTCATGGTCAATTGTCACAAAAATACACACAATGATCGAATTTGAAAGTTCAAGACGCATAATAGCACGAATTCAAAAGTTTGTGCCAAAATTGAAAAAAAAACGATATACACAATGATAAAAATCGCAAGTATGATACATTTTCGTGCTAATAACCCTAAATGATAACATTAGTTGTCCAAACTTTAACATCAAGTCTTCATATAAATGAAAATATTAATGTTTCTTAAAGCTTATACATGTATTATAATGGTATTAAGAGATTTAAATACATAACTATTAGGTGGACAACTTTGTAATTTTTAATTTTATCTTATCTTAGCTTAAAATCTAGGATTTCTTCCTGTCATGCCTTTTAATGAAAAAATTGTAGTGTAACTTTTCTAAAATATCTAGATTTTTCTTTTGTAATTTGCTCCCCCGAAACCAATTTACGGCGTAGTTTTTAAAATTATTAAAATGTGATCCTCAAGCAAGCTTTTCGCTCCGTCCCTACTTCCCGTAAATGATAATCTTTAGTACACTAAGGGCGTTTGGTTGGGGTAATTTGAAATTCGAATTCTAAATTTTAGAAAATTTAAATTTTGAGAATTTAAAATTTCGGAATTTAAAATACCTTCTCATGTTTGGTTGATAAATTTATAAATATATTTTTATTTTTTTAATATAAATTTAATAAATATTCTATTTAAAATTTATAAAAATAATTAAAAAGGTTTATAAAAATTTATAGAAAAGTTTATAAAAATTTTATAAAAATTTATAATCAAAATTATAAAAATTTATAAAAAAGTTTATAAAAAAAGTTTATAAAAGATTAGAAAAATAGTTTATAAAAAGTTTATAAAAATTTATAAAAAAGTTTATAAAAAGTTTATAAAAAAATTATTAAAAAGTTTATAAATAAAATTTATAAAAATTTATAAAAAAGTTTATAAAAAATTCATAAATATTCTATTTAAAAGTTTATAAATAAATCAATAAGAAAAATTTTATAAAATTTTTTTTTCAACTAAATTAAAATTCCTCACTTTTGGAGGCTTTTAATTCTCTTTATTTTGGCAATTTGTGGAATTGTAAATTACTTCAAATGCCACCATTTGAGTTACCAAACGGGATCTTTGAAGGAATTGAAATGCAACGCCCCAATATACTTCAAATTACCCCAACCAAACGCCCCAAGAGAAAGCAAAAATTGAAAATGAGCTTTTGTTGGAACCAAGTTGAACCAATAAAGAGTTTGATTTTGTCATATGGCAAAATCAAGTCTTCTTATTAACCAATAAAAGTCAAACTTTAATTGGTTGGTCAAACTTTAATAAATTTGGTTTAAATTTCTTTTAGAGATAAAAAATAAAATAAAAATACGCATGGTTTTGAGAGCTTTTTATTTACTTTGAGACTTAAGTGTAAAATAACGGAAATTGTTAATGGTTAACTAAATTAACAATAAAGTCCAAACTTTTAAAAAGGACTAATTCCAAATCCAGTTTGATGGAACTAAAAGTTGAAGATAGTTAGGTTATTTCTTGCGGTGGCATTTTTTTTATTAATCGATTAGCATGAATAATTGAAATATGTTTTAACGACTTAGACGTGACTATTACTAAGTTGTAAATATTTCGTAACTTTTATCATTCAAATGTGAGATGTGTTAATTTCATGCTTGGTGCAAACAATCACTTCAAACAATCCTGAAGTGATGACGGTAACTTTCTCAAAAGATTAGGGTTTATAAAGTTAGAGATTGTGTGGCAGTGAACTCTAACGACTTGTGTGTGTTGTTTCATTAAGATGTTTTAGGTGCTCGAATCGACTACCACATCTTACCGATAAAAGGTGGTTGTAAAGTCCGAATCGAATGAAATAACGCTGTTTGTTTTTGTATAATTGTCTCGATTGATTTTAATGTTCGTTATTTTAAGTATATATTAAACTATAAAATATGATAGAATAAATAATGTGTGTAAACATAAAAAAAAAAATATATATATATATAATAAATTTAGCACAATAATAAACCAATCTAATAAATGATCTTAACACATATTCTAAATTTAAGTAGTGGAGCACTCTTGTCACGCATGAAACCCACTACTTAGCTTGAATGTCAGGTGTAGCCATCGAAAAAAAAGTGACGAAAGGTGAGGCACTTATCTCTAAGCTTAAATGACTGATATGAAAGATGGAGGCGACCACTACATCCTGGTTTTATACGAACCAAAAGGTGAAAAAAAAGTAAATAGACAAAACACAATTAAACGACACCATAACGCAAAAGACGTTTATAACAAACATGTAAACAAGTACAAGAGGTTGAAGCAATATAATATTAAAATAAATAAGTTATCCTTATCATAATTAAATTGGTTTTAACTAACTCAGGCCCAGCATGAGTTAAACATACCATAAGTACACACGGTCGGCGAAAAATACACACGACCACGTAAAAGTGCAGCATGTGTCTTTCTTATATAGACCGTGTATTTTTAGTTTATTTTGTTAGCAAGTTAAAAACCCTAATTAAATATAAATTGTTTTACAAACTTACAAACCCAAAACCTCACACTTTCCTGACACATTCACGTGTTTTCTTTCACATGTTTTATTTCTCACCTTTGCAACTTCTCTCACCTTTTTCATCTTCTTCTCCATTAGAAAACCTACAAACACTTTCTTGACAAAAACTACACCCATGTACAGTATAAAACCCACAGTTACCAAATCACTTTGTTTATTGGTAAAAAATAACAAACGGTATTTCCAATGAATCTTTAACGAGGTATCGGGTAAGTTTTTATTTATCAAAGATCGATGATGCGTTAAGAGGTGATAAGACATGTTCACCAAGTCTTACCGAGTAAGATGGGATACGTCTTACCGTGTCTGAATGGAAATTAAAAACAAACGACTCTTGTGTCTGACCGCCTCTTACTGGTAAAAACAAACGACTCTTGTGTCTGACCGCCTCTTACTGGTAAGTGTTAAGAGGCGGTAAGAGCTTTGAAAGAAAACAAACACACCCTTAGTCTAGTAAGCCAAATGTCAAAACAATGATTACTTGAAAAGAAAACGGAAAGTAAAACTTATATCATTAACAAAAGTACCTGAGCAATAAAAATATTGCATATTTATTTCCATGTTGGGTCTCGAATCCATGACTTCCACAGAAGAACCTTTATCTCCAAGTTGACGCAGCAAAACCAGAAAACTTTTGTAAACGCTCATTTTATTAAGGACTCAAATTATGTTTTGCATCTCTAAATCAAGCAAAAAGCATTTAGACTGTCAAAAAACTTTAAAAAGTTTCCAAACAAATTTACCATTGCTTACTTTTTTTGTGTGATGTATAAACTTGCCAATATTGTCAAAATTGGCAAATTTACTTTGTCATTCAACATATTTTTCTAATTTTAATCTAATAAAATATTTAGTATCGCAGTATCACGAAATTATCTAACAAAAGCACAATCGAGCCCTTACTAAAAAAAAGCAGAATCGAGTAGCATTGAAAGATGTACATAAATTCATAATTATATGTATGCCTAATAAGCGTATTTGGGCAATCTGTTAGGCACTTTTGGTTAAATCCAATGTTAACTTCTTAAATGACAGTTCACCTAGTTTTTTCTCGTATAACCATTCTAATTCGCTTAGTCGTGCACTTGGTTGGGTTATAAGTACAAAAAATGATATGAGTCAGACAATCTTATTTACAAGGTCATAAAAAATTGTCTGTAATATAATAGTGGTTTAGAGAAAATGTGATCAATTCATTAACGTTTATCAATCCCATGCATCATTTTCATCAGGATGATGATGTTCCTTAATCAAAGAATTCTAATAGCAAAAATCTCAGATCATCCTTTTTCGTTTAATGGCCAATTTAAAAGAGCTTTGTGTGCAGAGTAAAGCTTTCTGGATAAATGAATTTATTTTCATCTTTTGGCACTCGTTAATGTTGATTTCAGATAAGTATTTTTGTTGTCCCAAACTCTAGATCAAACTATATAGATTGCAAAGTGTATTGAAATGAATAAGTAAATTTTGTCTATTAACTACTGAACAATACATATGTGTACGATATATACAAATCCAAACGGTATGTTGCAACCGTTATGATGGTTCGGTTTTGTAACTGCTTTTAACCGCCATCTCATAACCGCTTATAACCGCTTTATGGTTACTAAGTTTCTAACTAACGTGTTTGGTCCTTCGTCTAATAATGTTTACGTAAGAAGCATAAGAATTAAGATTATTTGGTTCACATTCTCCTCCTTAATCTTGATCGTTGCTTCGTCCTAAATCTTGAACTCCGAGCATTTATCGCATAGTCACGAACTTCAATCTTGGTAGAGCCTTCGTTAGAATATCTGCTCTTTGTAGTTCTCCGCTGACATGTTCCACATTGATGCGCCCATTCTCTATGCTTTCACGAATGAAATGGTAGCGAATATCGATGTGCTTGCTTCTTCCATGAAAAAATGGGTTCCTGACGAGTGCTATTGCTGAAACGTTGTCGACCTTCAGCGTTATCCTTTTCTCTTCCCATCCAATTAATTCACCAACAAGCGCTTTAACCATAAGGCTTGACATGTCGCTGCGAGAGCGCCATGAATTCCGATTCACATGATGATAGCGCCATCGTTGGTTGCTTCGAGTACACCGTAATAGGTGACTCTCCAAATAAAATACTATCCGATGAGTTCCTTTTCCTTGATTAGTGTTGATTCCATAACTACCATCGTTGTAACTCAGAATCTTGCAACGCCTTCTTGCTTGTATATTATGCCATGCCCTTTGTTCCTTTGATGTATCGGATTACTTGCTTTACCGCGCCGGTGATGATCCTTGGTCTTGCATGAATCACCGAGTAGTCCTACTAAGTAACTAAGATCCGGTCTTGTATGCGCGAAGTACCGAGACTTCCGATTAAGCTTACGTAATAAGTTGCGCCAACCGAAGTTTCCATCTTCCGCCTTGACCAACTTAGTACCGTATCCATCGGTATCTTCGCACCATTACTATCCGTCATACTTGTTTCTTTCAAGATCTTGTTAATATAACATGTCTCGCTGATTGTAATCTCTCCTCCGTCGTGTAACTTCTATCCCGAGATAATAAGCTAACAAATCTTAAGTCGCCATTTCAAATTTATCCTTCATCCGGGATTTGAATTCTTCTATTTCCTTCCTTGGAGTGCCTGTGATTATTAAATCGCTCACGAGACTCCAACTATAAGTGTAGAGTTCTTGTTTCTCTTCGTATAAACTGCTTGTTCGATATTACACTTCTTAAAGTCTAAATACTTTAAGGTTTGATCAAGCTTCACATTCCAAGCTCTTGGTGCTTGTCTTAAGCCATATAAAGCTTTTGTAAGCTTATAGACTTTTCCTGAATTTCCTCGTTGAATAAATCCTTCAGTTGTATAACGAGACTTCTTCCTTCAAATCTCCATGTAAAACGCCGATTTTACATCTAAGTGATGTACTTGCCATCCATGATATGTCGCTAATGCTAATATCAACCGAATCTGTCTCTATCCGAGCAACCGTGCAAATACTTCATCAAGTCTATTCCTTGTTCTTGTACATAACCTTTGCTACTATCCGTGCTTTGTATTTAATGATATTTCCTTTGCATCCCTCTTGGTCTTGTAAACCCATTTGAGTCCTATTGCCTTCGATTTTCCGCAATGTTGTGAGTTCATGTATTATTCTTGTTGATTGAATCCAATTCAATCTCCATGGCCTCAATCCATTTCTCGTCTGATGCTTCCTTATAATTACGGGTTCTTCTTCCGTAAATAATAAACTTTGTGGTTCAACTCACGTGCATACTTGTATATTTCCGCCATGTCTCGTATTCACGCACGGGTGTATCATCAAATCTACCTCTTGAGTTCTCTACGAACTAGAAGTAGCTTCTTCTTCCTCTTCGTGCGTGGTCGAATTGTATGTCGGTGGTGTGATTGATGAAACTAGATCGTGAATCGATCTTGTTCATGATACGTGTTATCATCGCTCTCTGTGTTGATTGGTGTAAGGTTTTCATTGTTAACTCCTTCTACCACAAAACTAGTCCAAAATGTGTCTTGTGTACTCGTATCTTCTTCATCTTTATTCCAATCCCATGGTTTTGTTTCCATAAACTTTACGTCCCTACTAACATGTTTCTTCTTGGCTATTGGATCATATAACCTACATGCTTTTGATCCTTCCTCTACTCCTAAGTAAATCATTGGTATGCTTCTATCGTCCAACTTCTTTAAGTGAGGTATCGTTATCTTTGCATAAGTCGTGAATCCGAATATTCTTAGGTTTTCCAGTTCGGTTTTCGTTGTAGAGTGCCTCATATGGAGTTTTATCCATCGTGGCCTTCGTGAGGTGCCCTATTGAGTATGTAAATTGCATGTTTAACTCCTTCGCCCAAAAAGTTAAGTGGTAACTTCATTTCTTTCATCATACTCCTCGTGGTTGATAATACTGTTCTATTTCTTCTCTCCACTACTCCATTCTCATGCGGGAGTACGGTGTCATAACCGTCGTGCTATTCCGCTTTCTTTATAGTACCTTGTGAATTCATTTGATGTGAATTCACCACCTCTATCCGTTCTTAGCATCCTTATTTTCAATCTCATCTCCATTTCTATCTTCCGCCTAAATTCCTTAAATGTACTAAATGCCTCATCTTCGGCGTCGAAAGTAAGCCTACATAAAGCGCAGACAATCGTCCACCAACAAGAAAATGAGTTTCTTGCTCGAGGTGTGTGGTCGGACTTATAGGACCGCAAACGCTCCATATACTAAGTCCAACGAGTTCTTTGATCCGAATTTAGCTTGGTTTGGAAATGGTGTTCTCTCGTGTTTTCCTAATAAACATGCGCCACAACCGCCTCAAGATGATTTATTCTTGGAATCCTTCTACTAGACCTTTCCTAGTCATCTTGTTAATATCACAAAGTTCAGATGACCTAATCTAGCATGCCATAACCATGCTTGGTTATCTATATTTGCTAAGAGACATATAGGTGCTTCTATCTGAATCGAATCTTGTGGAGTCGATTCTTAGATCTTTCAACCTTCATCAACAACTTCTTGTTCTTATCATACAAAGTCAATTTATCTCCGCCCATAATGACCTTACAACCTATTTCCGTAAGTTGTCCTAGACTAAGTATGTTGCTCTTGAGGTTTGGTATGTAGTATACATCCGATACTACCTCTCGCTCTCGGTTCTTACAACATAATAAAATAGACCCTCTACCCATTATATGTACCTACAATCCATCTCCAAAACGTACTCGTCTGTTACGCTTTCATCAATATCCTTAAATGACTCTTTATTCCCGCCATATGGTTACTTGCACCATTATCTAAATACCATATGCTTTTCGTCAGTAGAGCATTGATTCACAAGAATGAAGTTAAGCTAAATTACTCAAGCCCGCCACTGTGAATGGCAGCATCGTAATCGCCTTAAAACCGCTCAAACACGAATGCAATGAAGATCGAGAGTATAGTGTTTCAGTCGTTAAGTCCCGAAATGTCATGCGAGAATAGTCAAACGAAAGCGATCGAGAGATTTGAACGGAAAAGAGATTCAAGATGATTATAACTAATGAAAACCCCATAAACTACAGGGGCTTAAATGCAAATTAAAGAAAGTTAAAAGATAAAATCTATTAAATAAACGCTATCACTATATTTAAAATGATGAACGCTTAAAATTTAAAACTAAAACTTACGCTTAAATAAAAATTACGTAAACGCACAAAATAAAAAGTGAAATCTAGGAAATAAAAGTCCTAAAAATATAAAAAATACATTTTACAAACCTAATGATATGAGAAAATTTATAGAAAAGAAATTTATTTTATAACTATTTAATTAATTATTATTAATTAAAAACTATTTTTAACTATTTAATAATTACCTAAAATACAAGAAATTAGGAAATAAATCTAGAAAATAAAATTAAGACTTAGAAAAGTCTAAAATATCAAAATAGACTTTTCAAAACTATTTTTGTAATTTTCGATTATTTTTCTATTTTCTATGAATTTTAAACTATTTAAAACTAATTAAATTATTTAAAATACAAATTTAACTAAGAAAAATCTAGAAAATACTTTTTCTCTTTTATATTTATCTTAACTTAAGAAAATTGAAAATTATTTTTTGAACCTTTTCTTAATTTTTGTATTAAATGCTATTTAAAATGCTTAAAACTAGATAAAATGCGAGAAAAATACCAAACAAGCTAGGAAAAATCTGAAAATTCAGTAAATGCTTAAAATAATATTAGGAAGCTATGAAAATGAAAAACAGGAGCTTGTTTGGAGGATTTTGAATCGAAGTGCAAAGGCTTATTGAAATAAGCCTTTGAATAAGCAAATGGAATCCAAAAGGCACCAACTCAAACGTAAGCTACTATAAGCTAGAAGAACTAAAATGGAACAAGTTTCAACAAGTCCTAACCTCTCGAAACAACAAGCTCAGCAGATTTGCATAAATGAGCTTATGGCTAAATTCGGTTGTGATGGGGTACTTGAGCTTATGCATAAGCTTCAAAATAAGTCGATAAGGAAAACTAAAAATTGGGGCATGAAGAGGACCGGGTGGCTATGTAAACACCAAGGATGACCTTGAGGAGCTCTAATGAGCCGATACAAGATCCGCAAAATCTATGTAACCCCGCAGACTGATGCCTACTGACAGGCACTTATGCCATTTTTAACAGCTTATTCGAGCTTTGAGGATTTCTAAACATTTTACAAAATAAGATACCAAAAGTAATTAACTGAACTTGAGAAATCCAAAGTCTCAAACATTTATACTTGAAAATGAATCAAAGAGAGATCATCAAAGTTTGGTGAAAAGTCGAAAATCGACTTATGACACTTTTGACTTTTAAGGACGATTGAGAATATTGACTTTGCCAACTTTAAGCTTGATTTGTGAAGTGAATATGTTGTTATAGGATAAATGAAACCTAATGCAAGCTACATATATAATATCCTAACACATTAAGATTTTGTTTTGCAAAATTTTAACAGATAAGCACTTAGAACAAGTGGAGACATGATTTTGAATTTTGTTGTTCTAAAGTTTAAAATAAAGACTAGATCGAGTACAAATAAGCTATACAAGCATAAAACAATAAGCTTAAGCAAATGAGCAAACCTTAATTACGCCTAAACTATCAAATCCAAACACCCTTTAACAATCGATAAACTATTTAAACTACTTAAGCTCTTCAAATACCTAGCTAAATTGATCAAATTAAGTTTAAATGACCTAAATACAAATATATAAACAGGTTTACACTAGTGGTGACCTCAGATAAACAGATAAGCATAAGATGTAAAATGACTTGAAACTTGAAAATTAGAAACTCACTCATTTAGGTCCAGCTCATGTTGCAGGTTAAGACTAAACCCAAGGATCACTAAACTAAATCATTTCCAACCCAATACCAAGTCTGCATCACCCAAATCCAATTCATTTGCAATTTGAGCTCATGGTTGACTTTTGTTGACTATTGACTAAAATGCTTTAAACTTGTTAACAAGCTTACAAAAAGCTATTTAAAGCTTATATAAACTTGTTTGATGTTGAAACTAAGCTGTTAAAAGCTTTATCACAAGGGTTTGAAAATTAAAATTGCAACAGTGGACTTAGAAACATGAAATGTTAAGACAATGTAAATTACCACTTGAAAACAGTTTTTTATGTACTTAAACAACTTAATTGGATATAATGGAACCAAAAATTACAGTTTAAAACTTAATTAAAGACATAAAATTAAATTACGACATACAAAGAAAACTAAATCTAAACCATCGTTTTTTTTCATTTTCTTCCTCTTTTATAGCTCCAACCGCCTTTCACACCTTCGACCACTTCCCACCACACCGAGAGCCAATGGTCGAGTTTGTGGGATTTTGCCATTTTGTGCTTTGGCGTGAAATTGTGCTTTTGACCTCTGTTGACTCGAATTTGCGTGGGGGGGGTGATAAGTAGGGGTGATGACGGGTAGGTGATAAGGCATTGGTGAGTGTGATTTGGTGAGGTGTTGCAGAATGCAGAGTGCAGTGGAGGAAGACACGGTTGGGAGGGAAAGGGTAGAGTTTGTTGCTTGTTGACCAAGGGGTCAAAATAGGGAAAGGGTCAAAGGTCAAATGGCGGGGGTCACAATTCATTTATTTTGACAAGTCTTGAATAATAATGACAAGGACTAGATTGTAATTTCGAAATTTTGAAGGACCAATCTTGCCATTTTCCAAAGTTGTTACAAGGACTAAAACCGACAACCTTCAAAAGTACAAGGACTTGTTTTGACATTTTCAAATTTTCCAGGACTAAACTTGCCAAATTTCAAAGTTCGAGGACTAAAGTTGTAATTTTGTAAATTTGAATCTCAAGGACCAATTTTGACAACTTAGGAATCCCTAGGGACTCAAATGATATTTTTCTTTATTTGATTTACCAGGATTTTGACAACTTTTGAAACTTGGGGACTAAAGCGCCAATTATGCAAACTTTATCGCTTTTCACCGATTTTGATATTTTGCATTTAAAACACATAAAACACTAATTTGTGATATTTTATCATTTTGATGCATTTCGAGTGTTTTCGGATGTTTTGCGGTTTAAATGGCACAAAATGATGAGTATTTAGACATCATCAATCCCCACACTAAGATATTGCTAGTCCCCAGCAATGTTTTGAAAAAATCAATGGATTTTATCTCTTTCACAAAGCCATTACCGAGTAGCGAATGTTTGGTTCAGTAAGAACCTTGGTCGATAATCGAATGATTTGAGCAAATCATCGACTTTCAACGATTTGATTTGTCTTTACCGCCGTTGCTCGGACTAGCCAACTCTTAGATAAATTATCATATTATCTTTGGTGCGATTACCAATTATGGTTTTCAACGCCTTTACCACGAGACCATAAACTTGCGGGTTAGTCCTCTTCACTTTTGCGATATGGTGGTGAATACCATACAATTTTGCAAATTATGCGTCAACGATTGAGATATCTTTACCAGCCGTTTGCTCTCGATTAGCCATCCTTATGTGGGTTAGACATGGTGGGTGATTACCATTTGTTGTGTTTTACATAGTACTTCCACTAAAAATTTTAAAATTTGGCCATTTGGGAAAAGGGACAGGGTACATTATGATCAAAATTAGCCAATTTCCCACACTTAGAAATGAATATTGTCCTCAATATTCAAAGTACCTACTGTTATGCCGAAACTTAGAACGTAAAAGATAACATTAATAGCTAAGTGTGGAAACACAACAATTATTCTCTTTTTTAATATTTACAATTTTCATTCATTTTTTAGATCTATATACAACATGTGGGGCATCTGGGGAAATTCTGGCGAATTTTGATCATAAATGTACCATTTTAGTCCCTTTTTCCCCCAAAATGGCCAAATTTTAAAATTTTTTAGTGGAAGTACTATGTACTAAACACAACAAATGGTAATCATCCACCATGTCTAACCCACATAAGGATTGGCTAATCCAGAGCAAACGCTCTTGGTAAAGATATCTCAAATCCGTTGACGGCCACAATTTGCCCAAATTGTATGGTATTCAATTTCACCATATCCTTAAAAGTGAAGAGTTCACTAGCCTGCAAGTTTATGGCTCGTGGTAAAGGCGTTGGAAAACCATAATTGGTAATCACCACCAAAGATAATATTGATAATTTATCTAAGAGTTGGCTAGTCCAGCAAACGGCTCGTAAAGACAATCAAATCGCTGAAAGTCGATGATTTGCTCAAAATCATTCGTTATCGTGTACCAAGGTTCTTACTTGAACCAAACATTGGCTACTCCGTAAGTAATGGCTTTGGTAAAGAGATAAAATCCATTAATTTTTTCAAACATTGCTAGGGACCAGCAATATCTTAGTGTGGGATTGATGAGTGTTTAATACCATCATTTTGTACCATTTAAACGCAAAACATCCAAAACACTCTAAATGCATCAAATGATAAAAATATCACAAATTAGTGTTTTATGTGTTTAAATCCAAAATATCAAAATCGGTGAAAACGACAGTTTGCATAATTGGCGCTTTAGTCCCCAGTTTCAAAGTTGTCAAAACAGGTCCTCGGTAAATCCAAATAAAGAAAAATATCATTTTGAGTCCCTTGGGATTCCTAAGTTGTCAAAATTGGTCCTGAGATTCAAATTTACAAATTACAACTTTAGTCTCTAACTTTGAAATTTGGCAAGTTTAGTCCTGAAAATTTGAAATGTCAAACAAGTCCTTGTACTTTTGAAGGTTGTCGTTTAGTCTTGTAACAACTTTGAAAAATGGCAAGATCGTCCTTCAAAATTTCGTAAATTACAATCTAGTCCTTGTCATTATTATTCAAGACTTGTCAAATAAATGATTGACCCCGCCATTTTGACCTTGACCTTTCCTATTTTGACCCTTGGTCAACAGCGGTCAAACTCTGCCCTTCCTCTGAACCGGTCTTCTCCTCCCGGCTTGCACCTTTATTCGCTGACACCTCACCAAATCGCACCATCATGCCATCATCCCCATCATCATCTTACTTATCACCCAGGTCGAGTCCGAGAGGTCAAAGCACAATTTCCTTGAAACACAAAAATGGCAAAATCCCATAAAACTTCAACCAGTGGCTCTCGGGTGTGGTGGGAAGTGGTCGAGGTGAGAGAAAGCGGTTTGAGCTATAAAAGAGAAGAAAGGAAGAAAAAAAGCGTTTAGATTTAGTTTTCTTTGTATGTCGTAATTTAATTTATGTCTTTAATTAAGTTTAAACTGTAATTTTGGTTCCATTATATCCATTAAGTTGTTTAAGTACATTAAAAGCGTTTTCAGTGGTAATTTACATTGTCTTAACATTTCATGTTTCTAAGTCCACTGTTGCAATTTTAATTTCAAACCCTTGTGATAAACTTTTAACGACTTAGTTTCAACATCAAAAGTTTATATAAGCTTTAAATAGCTTTTGTAAGCATTATGAGTTTAAAGCATTTTAGTCAATAGTCGACAAAAGTCAACCATGAGCTCAATTGCAAATGAATTGGATTTGGTGATGCGAACTTGCATTGGGTTCGAAATGACGGTTTAGTGATCCTGGGTTTAGTCTTAACCGCAACATGAAATGGACCTAAATGAGTGAGTTTCTAATTTTCAAGTTTCCGTCATTTTACATCTATATGAATCTGTTTTCTGAGGTCACCACTAGTGTAAACTGTTTATATATTTGTATTTAGGTCATTTAAACTTAATTTGATCATTTAGTTAGGTATTTTTAAACCATCAAGTAGTTTAAATAGTTTATCGAGTTGTTAAGGGGCTCATTTGGTTTGATAGTTTATGAATTAGGTTTGCTCATTTGCTTAAGTCTTGTTTTAACTTTTGTACAACAAAATTGTACTTTCGATCAGTCTTATTTTAAACTTTAGAACAACAAAATTCAAAATCATGTCTCCATTGTTCAAGTGCTTATACATTAAAATTTTGCAAAACAAAATCTTCAACGTGTTGGGATATTAATATGTAGCTTGCATTGGGTTTCATTATCTATAACAACATATTTTCACCAAATCAAGCAACTTGAGTTGGCAAAAGTCAATATTCTCAATGTCCTTAAAGATTTTGTCATAAGTGATTTTCGATTTTTCACCAAACTTTGATCAGTCATATTCATTTTCACAGGTTACATGTTTGAGATCTGTATCCTCATTAGCTCACAGGTCAACTTTTGGTATCTTATTTTTGTAAAATGTTTAGAAATCCATGAAAGCTCCAAATAAGCTGTTAAAAACCATAAGTGCTGTTTGGCAAGCTCGCAGGTTACATCATTTTCACCCATCTTGTCGGCTCATTAGAGCTCTCAAGGTCCCAGTCCAGGTGTTTCAGATAGCCACCTGTCCTCTTCAGCCCCATTTTGTTTTCCAGGCTTATCGCTTGACATTTTGCTTGTTCAGCCTCTTAGGCATAAGCTCCTCACCGCCTTCCTCCAACCAGCTCCGGCTCCATTTCAAGCTTCTCACCTTCCTCACATCAGATTCAGCCAGCTCTTTTCCATTTTTGAGAGTTAGGACATGTTGAAACTTGTTCCATTTAGTTCTTCAAACTTACACCACCTTGAGTTGGTGCCTTTGACAAACAAAAGAAAAAGATTTTCAGAGGCTTCCATTTAATAAGCATTTTAAACACTAACTGTTCAAAATCCTTGAAACAAGAAAACAGAAACAATCTCATTTTCATAGCTTCTAGTATTGAAAGTCCATTCTGATATTTTAGATTTTTCTGTCTTGTTTGGTATTTTCCAGACTCATTTCCCCCCACTAGTTTTAGGTAAGCATCAACAAATAGCATTTAATACAATTAATCAACAGTTCATAAAAATAATCTTTCATATACCTCCTCACATGGTTAAGAAAAATATATTTCATTTTCAAGATATTTATCCCAGATTTCACTTATTTAAATTTGTAATTTTAAATTTTTAACGCAGTTTTAGCCTTCAGTTTAAAATTCATCATTTTAAATATGAAAATGCTTATTCATCAGATAGTTATCTTAAGTCTATCTTAATCCATTAGACTTTTCTAAGTCTTCATTTATTTTCTAGATTTATTTCTAATCTTGTATTCCGCTCTGGTCATTATTGAATAGTTAAAATAGTGATTTGACCAATAATAACTATCCTCGATTTTCTAGTGCATCGTTATGTCAAGAAATTTCTTTTCTATAAATTACCAGGACTTAAACCCGCCGTTTGCGAATGGCGCATCGTAATCGCTTAAACCCGCCAAACACGAATGCAATGAAGATCAGGAGAGTATAGTGTTTCAGTGTCGTTAAGTCTCAACGAATGCATGCGAGAATAGTCAAACGAAAGTGATCGAGAGATTTGAACGGAAAAGAGATTTGAAGATGATTATAATCAAGGAAAAGCCCATAAACCATGTGGGCTTAAATGCAAATTAAAGAAAGTTAAAAGATAAAATCTATTAAATAAACGCTATCACTATATTTAAAATGATGAACATTTAAAATTTAAAACTAAAAACTTACGTTTAAATAAAAATTACGTAAACGCACAAAATAAAAAGTGAAATCTAGGAAATAAAAGTCCTAAAAATATGAAAAATACATTTTTACAAACCTAATGATATGAGAAAATTTATAGAAAAAGAAATTTATTTTTATAACTATTTAATTAATTATTATTAATTAAAAACTATTTTTAACTATTTAATAATTAACTAAAATACAAGAAATTAGGAAATAAATCTAGAAAAATAAAATTAAGACTTAGAAAAGTCTAAAATATCAAAATAGACTTTTCAAAACTATTTTTGTAATTTTCCGATTATTTTCTATTTTCTATGAATTTTAAACTATTTAAAACTAATTAAATTATTTAAAATACAAATTTAACTAAGAAAATCTAGAAAATACTTTTTCTCTTTTATATTTATCTTAACTTAAGAAAATTGAAAAATTATTTTTTGAACCTTTTCTTAATTTTTGTATTAAATGCTATTTAAAAATGCTTAAAAACTAGATAAAATGCGAAAAATACCAAACAAGCTAGGAAAATCTGAAAAATTCAGTAAATGCTTAAAATAATATTAGGAAGCTATGAAAATGAAAACAGGAGCTTGTTTGGAGGATTTTGAATCAAGTGCAAAGGCTTATTGAAATAAGCCTTTGAATAAGCAAATGGAATCCAAAAGGCACCAACTCAAAACAGGCTACTATAAGCTAGAAGAACTAAAATGGAACAAGTTTCAACAAGTCCTAACCTCTCAAACAACAAGCTCAAGAGATTTGCATAAATGAGCTTATGGCTAAATTCGGTTGTGATGGGGTACTTTGAGCTTATGCACAAGCTTCAAAATAAGTCGATAAGGAAAACTAAAATTGGGGCATGAAGAGGACCCGGTGGCTATGTAAACACCAAGGACAGACCTTGAGGAGCTCTAATGAGCCGATACAAGATCCGCAAAATCTATGTAACCCCTGCAGACACGATGCCTGCATGGCACTTATGCCATTTTTAACAAAGCTTATTTGGAGCTTTTGAGGATTTCTAAACATTTTACAAAAATAAGATACCAAAAGTCGATTAACCGAACTTGAGAAATCCAAAGTCTCAAACATTTATACTTGAAAATGAATCAAAGAGAGATCATCAAAGTTTGGTGAAAAGTCGAAAATCGACTTATGACACTTTTGACTTTTAAGGACGATTGAGAATATTGACTTTTGCCAACTTTAAGCTTGATTTGTGAAGTGAATATGTTGTTATAGGATAAATGAAACCTAATGCAAGCTACATATATAATATCCTAACACAGATTAAGATTTTGTTTTGCAAAAATTTTAACAGATAAGCACTTAGAACAGTGGAGACATGATTTTGAATTTTGTTGTTCTAAAGTTTAAAATAAAGACTAGACTGAGTACAAATAAGCTATACAAGCATAAAACAATAAGCTTAAGCAAATGAGCAAACCTTAATTACAGCTAAACTATCAAATCCAAACACCCCTTTAACAATCTGATAAACTATTTAAACTACTTAAGCTACTAAAATACCTAGCTAAATTGATCAAATTAAGTTTAAATGACCTAAATACAAATATATAAACAGGTTTACACTAGTGGTGACCTCAGATAAACAGATAAGCATAAGATGTAAAATGACTTGAAACTTGAAAATTAGAAACTCACTCATTTAGGTCCAGCTCATGTTGCAGGTTAAGACTAAACCCAAGGATCACTAAACTAAATCATTTCCAACCCAATACTAAGTCGCATCACCCAAATCCAATTCATTTGCAATTTGAGCTCATGGTTGACTTTTGTTGACTATTGACTAAAATGCTTTAAACTTGTTAACAAGCTTACAAAAAGCTATTTAAAGCTTATATAAACTTGTTTGATGTTGAAACTAAGTGTTAAAAGCTTTATCACAAGGGTTTGAAAATTAAAATTGCAACAAAGGGACTTAGAAACATGAAATGTTAAGACAATGTAAATTACCACTTGAAAAGCTTTTAATGTACTTAAACAACTTAATTGGATATAATGGAACCAAAATTACAGTTTAAAACTTAATTAAAGACATAAAATTAAATTACGACATACAAAGAAAACTAAATCTAAACTATCGCCTTTTTTCTTCCTTTTCTTCCTCTTTTATAGCTCCAAACCGCCTTTTCTCACCTCGACCACTTCCCACCACACCGAGAGCCAATGGTCGAGTTTTGTGGGATTTTGCCATTTTTGTGTTTTGGCGGAAATTGTGCTTTTGACCTGTTGACTCTGAATTTGCGGTGGGGGGGTGATAAGTAGGGGTGATGATGGGTGGGGATAAGGTGATAAGGCATTGGTGAGTGTGATTTGGTGAGGTGTTGCGGAGAATAAAGCGTGCAGTGGAGAAGACCGGTTGGGAGGAAAGGGTAGAGTTTGATCGCTTGTTGACCAAGGGGTCAAAATAGGGAAAGGGTCAAAGGTCAAAATGGCGGGGGTCACAATTCATTTATTTTGACAAGTCTTGAATAATAATGACAAGGACTAGATTGTAATTTCAAATTTTGAAGGACCAATCTTGCCATTTTCCAAAGTTGTTACAAGGACTAAAACCGACAACCTTCAAAAGTACAAGGACTTGTTTTGACATTTTCAAATTTTCCAGGACTAAACTTGCCAAATTTCAAAGTTCGTGGACTAAAGTTGTAATTTTGTAAATTTGAATCTCAAGGACCAATTTTGACAACTTAGGAATCCTAGGGACTCAAAATGATATTTTTCTTTATTTGGATTTACGGGACCTGTTTTGACAACTTTTGAAACTTGGGGACTAAAGCGCCAATTATGCAAACTTTATAATGCTTTTCACCGATTTTGATATTTTTGCATTTAAAACACATAAAACACTAATTTGTGATATTTTTATCATTTTGATGCATTTCGAGTGTTTTCGGATGTTTTTGCGCTTAAATGGTACAAAAATGATGAGTATTTAGACACTCATCAAGCATATTTTCCTGGTTGAATTTGTTCTTCATTCAACAACACTTCCTCGTGTTCAGTTTCGTGCATAGTCATTAATAGTGATGGTTCATCGTCTTCTAAGATAAGGTTTGATTGTTCCTGAGTTGCTGATGTTCCTCTACAATTCCTTTTAAGATGTCCAATTTTATGACACCTGTAACATTTTACCTTACTTACATCCCACTCACTTTTATTCTTATCCGAACTCTCTTTGTGACTTGAGTTCCCTCCTAGTGAGTTGTTTCTGTTTCTATTATTCTGCCAGTTCCCTCGTGAGAAATTTGATTTCCACGCGTTTGTAAAACGCTTCCTGCTTCTCAGTGTTCGCCATGCGAATAATAGGTTTTCCTGGCTTTCTACTTGTCCTCCTTTTCGGAGTTTTATCCTTTCCTCAAATGCCTTGAGTCTTCTAGTGATCTCATCTAAAGTGATGTCGTCGAGATCACTTGTCTGTTCTATGGATGCTTGATCCGCTAAACCGCCAAGTCAAAAAGACTTAAAAGCAAATCGCATACATAAATACAATGAAGATCAGGGAATATAATGAATTCCGGGTCGTTATGTCCCACGGAGACTCAATGGTGTGTTAAACACATGATCGATGATAGAATGACCACTAATGATAGCGATCGAAGGATTAGGATTGAATAATTACACTCTTGAAAAGGTTATAAATAAAAGCGACTTAAATGCAAATTAAGAAAATTAAAAAGATAAAAAATATTAAATAAACGCTATCACTATTTTTACAGATCGATGAACGTTTATGATATTTATGAAATAAAACAACTTAAATAAACTATATTAACTAAAACGTAAACTCAAATTATCTAAAAACGTTACTTAAAATGAAAACGAGCGTTACGTTTAAAAATTACGCTGGAGCGCAAGCAAAAACGTAAAATTTATGAAATAAAGGTCCTACGAATGTGAAAACAATTTTATTACGTACTATATGACAAAAGAAAATTTTAGGAAAAAGCCGGTTATTTTTTTGAGTTTTAAATTATTTATTATGATTTAAAAACTAATTTAATCTAATTTAAATATTAAAAATACTAAATGATTTTAGAAAAATATGAAATTTTCACTAAAAATACTATGAACTAAACTGATCTAGAGAAAAATAAAAAAACTTGGGTATTGTTTTACGAAATAAGCTAATAAAAAGCTGAATAAGCTACTAAGGTTAAAGCGAACCGATAGTTAAATATTAAGTAGTGTAAACTATGACCGATCAAAGACCCTAGGCGGTTGGTTATGTGGTGTGGTGTTGTGGTCGTGTGCAGAGGTCGGGGTCGAATCCACCCCGCACCTTTTGCAAACCATTTTTTTTCAAATTTTCTTTTGCAACTTTTTATAACACCAAAATAAGAACTTTTGTGAAGAACTTTTTATAACAACTTGGAATAAGGTTTACAACCGCTTATTCATAATGATTAGAGACGATGGAGTAAACCAAACACACCTTTACCGTTTTAAGCGTAAAGAACTTTTGAATAAGCAATAAGAATCATGTAAATAAGCATATCAATACAGAAATAAGCAGAAGCAAAATGATATAAGCTAAAGGATGAGGGAGATAAGCAGTTTAGGAAGCATAAACAGTTGTAGGGGAGTCCTAAGTTGAAAAGAATGAACATGTAAAAGTTACTCTAATGAATATTGATAAGCTACTCTAATAAGTTAAATAAGCACTATTAAGCAATCTAACCTAACCTATGGGACTAATAAGCACTTAAGATGTCCTAGATAAGTCATTGAGGCAACTAAAATAAGCTAAAACAAAAGTACCTAAGTCACTCTGATGTGAGATCTTGTAGTGGTTTTGATGCATTTTAGAGCAAGATTTAACTAACCTAAAGTTATCCTAGATAGAAATAAGCTATTGAAATATCAAGATGGGTATGTGAAGTGACAAGAAAAGTGATTTGGACAAGGTTTGGACCACAAATAAGCCGTGAAAAGGTGTTCAAACAAGACTTATGGTCATTTTTGACAACAGACAGAAAGACAGTTGTGCCTTTTTTGTTAAAACCAAACTTGCAAAATGTTGTCTAAGCTAAACACACTTTTAAGAACTTGCTCGAACCTTTAAACCACTTTGACTTTGAGAGTCAAAGGTAAAACAGATTTTGACCTTAAAATAAGCTTAAACCAAACACCCTTTTAACTTCATGAAAATGCATAAAACCACTAATCTAGATGAAAGCTTACCACAAGTAATTCAAACTTACTAATTAACACATGATTAAGCTATTAAACAGATTGGAACCATAAATCAACCCAAACCAATTTGACTTTCAAATTCTTGACCCGCTTTGACTTTTGTTGACCAAAGAATAAAACTTGTTTGAAACTGATTTTAAGCTTACAAAAGTCGTAAACAACTTATCTAAACCATTTTGAACTTAAAAACAAACACTAGAATCTTGGACAAGAGAATTTAGAAACTGAAATTTTGCAACAGTAACTTGAAAGTTGGAACTTATATGAAAACTTGAAATTGATGCTCAAAAGTAAGATACAAAGCTGTCTTAACTTAATTGTTATACATAAAAGCTGAAATTACAACATTTAAACTAAAACTAAGACATTTAAATAAAAAACTACATTAAAGAAAGAAAAAATGAAACTAGCTACTACTCTCAACCGCTTCTCTTCTCCTTTTATATGCCAACTGCTTCTCCTCCTTGACTTTAGCATTTCCCACCAATAATAATAACCCTTGGATGACTTGAATGAATCATGGCCATAGATTGTATTTTTGGCGCCAAATTCCTTTTTAACAGCTGGAGGGGTAGAGTAAAGGGTGAAGGTTGCATTTAATGGTATTTGTTGTTTAGGTGAGGTGGAGGAGACAAGGGGAGTGATATGAGGAGGGGGGATGGATGTTGAGATATTGCAGAGGAGCAGGTGGAGAGGGAAGAAAAAGGGCGCCAAGTTGGGTTGCTTTGTTTGACTTGGGGTGTTGACTGGATATTAATACAAAGGGGTTCAAAATACATATATGGCAGGGGGTCAAAGGGTGAGAGGGTCCAAAATAGATATTAAGAGTTTATTAATACAAGGACTTAATATGTAATTCGAAAATTGCAAGGACCATAGCTCGCTATTTCAACAAAGTTACTTCCAAGGACTAAAAGTGACATTCTCAAAAGTATAAGGACCAAAATTGCCACTTTGCACTTTTCAGGGGCCATTTTGCCAAATTTGAAAGTTGGAGGACCAAACTTGTAATTTTCTCAAACTTTTGATATTTTTCACCAAAGGACTAAATTTGACAAGTTATGATTTAAAAAGGACATTTGGTGATTTTCTTTTGAAATTTTGACTCGGGGACTATTTTGACAATTTTTGAAAGTTGGGGACTAAAGCGCCAATTTTGCAAATTTGATCGTTTTCATCGATTTTGATATTTTGCATTTAAAACACATAAAACACTGATTTGTGATAATTTGATCATTTTGATGTGTTTACGAGTGTTTTCGAGATGATTTTGAGTTTAGATTGTACAAAATGATGAGTATTTGGACACTCATCAATCCCACATCGAGATATTGCTAGTCCTAGCAATGATTTGAGAAAACATAATGGATTTTAATCTCTTTACCAAAAGCCATTACTTCGGAGTAGCCAAATGTTTGAGTTCAAGTAAGAACTATGGTACACCGATAACCATGTGATTTTGAGCAAACCACAAGTCGTAAACGGATTTGATGTGTCTTTACCGAAGCCGTACTTACGGACTAGCCAACTCTTAGATAAATTATCAATTATCTTTGGTGAGTGATTACCAATTATGGTTTTTCCTTGCCTTTACCACAAGCCATAATCTTGCGGGCTAGCCAACTCTTCACTTTTTAGGATATGGTGAGTGAATACCATACAATTTTGGGCAAATTGCAAGCCATATAAACGGATTTGATATATCTTTACCAAGAGCCGTTTGCTCTGGATTAGCCAATCCTTTTGTCTTACAGACAAGGCGGATCGATAACCAATTGAGTAAGTGTAAAACACTTACTCCAAAAAATTTTGGCCAAAAGCGGGAATTGGGTAGATAATATATGAAATTCGTGAGAATTCCCCACACTTAGAAATGAATATTGCCCTCAATATTCAAAGTACCGCGGTTATGCCGAACCAAAGAACGTAAAAGGAAATACTACGCCATTATTTAGAAAGATTTTTTTTTTTTTTTTTTTTTTTTTTTTTAGAAACTTATATATATAACATGTGGGCATCACCCCACACTTAGGTGGTAGAAAGGGTAAGAAGGCGAAATATGGGTGAAAACCCATATGGTGCGTCTCTTGTTTTTGATTTCCAGTCGCTAGCTTGACTCGACCCGCATTCATTGGTTCATGGGAAGCAAAGTGGAAGAAACAATCTCCATCGGACTTTCATTCAAGATGTTTGGACAAACATTTGAAGCACGTGAAAGTTCCACACCGATGAGATATAGAGAAAGACCCGGCTCACAAATGATAAATGAAAATGCGGGGTCAAAGATAGTGTCCTCACTCCCGAAGGAGTTAAGACATGGAGAAGTCACCGGTAGGTGAAGAAAAGAAGGAGAATTATGATAATGATCATGACTAACTCCTCATTATCGTAAGGGGATTCATGATTTTGGATCATGAATCTCATTAGTGAGGATAAAATCATCATCACATGATGGAAGAGAAGATAGAATACAGAGGTGGGACAAGTGGTGTGCTCGAGAGCTAGCAATTTCCACCACTTCCGTGATGGTCTCAGATCGGAATCGGACATTTCATCGAAAAGAGGATTTACTTCGCAAAAAGTGTAGTCATCATTAAATTCAAAAGAGGATTTGAGAAAATCCCGGAAGTAACCTCGAAATGTCGAGAGAATCACAAACATGCAAATCCCAATCACTATTGGATATATCCTCGAGACTCACTTGGGATTGGGACAAGATCCTCAACACTTGATGATTCCGTTTCCGAAATAGTCTTGAGATGATCATCCTCCATTATGAGAGAGTCCTCGGGATCAAAGAATTTCAAAGAAATAGTATCATCGACCTCTTCCAAAGGAATTCACTTCTCAACCGGCATGAGTGAAGGGAAGAGTCGGAAATGAAAGGCTCAAACGGGAGTGGGATTGCCACTCGAGTCGTAGATTCCTCATCAAACTCATCGTCGTCGTCGTCGTCATCATAATCGTCTGCGAGAGGTTTCCAATATTGGGAGCTTACTCTAGCGCTTGTTCTTGACATCGTTTCTCGACGAGACTCTTCTTTAATCAATTCTTTTAAATCTTTGAGTGTATCGAGACAATTTTGGAGAAGTTCTTGAGGAATTTGAGAGGTTGTGTTTGAATCGTTTGGTATTGTGGAGGTTGGTCATGATATGAAGAGCCGTAATCGTTACAAGGAAATGGGTTCCCTGTTTGACAATCCGAGCTAGAGTGAGGACCTCCACAATACTCACAACAAGAAACTGGTGTGGCTGTGAGTGGTATGTGTTGTAGTCATAATTGGTATCGGGAACACCGCTCATAGACAAGCGTGTTTCACGATTGACAATCGAATCGGAATGTAAACCACCACGGTACTACAATAGTAAAGCTGCCGAGTATCACGGTGTGGTAGTGATGGAATAAATCGGTTGTGTTATGGTAGGAATAGGGATCTTGGTCATAGACAGACCCGTTTCTGATTCCACCACGCCACAACCGGGGCAATTGCCACCATTATAAGGACCACCACACCATTGACAACCAAGAGGGTGAGGATAAGACATAGAAAGAATCAAAGGTTAATAGAGGGTAAGAAATGAAGAATCAAAAGGTAAGAGGGTAAAGAGGAATATTTTTGTGTTTTGAAAACATGATGATAAAACAAAGAAATGAAAATATTTTTGGCGTTTTTAACACTTTAGGAAAAGTGTTAATGAACTTTTGGGATTTTGAAAACTTTACAAAAACTTTTACAAAGATGGAATATGTGCAAGAATGGATCCGAAAAGGCTAAACACACGCTAAAGCCTCCCGTGCGCTAAAATTTGATCCGCTAAACCGTCAAGTCAAAAAGACTTAAAACATTTCGCATACACAAATACAATGAAGATCGGGGAATATAATGAATTCCGGGTCGTTATGTCCCAGGAGACTCAATGGTGTGTTAAACACATGATCGATGATAGAATGACCACTAATGATAGCGATCGAGAAAGGATTAGGATTGAATAATTACACTCTTGAAAAGGTTATAAATAAAAGCGACTTAAATGCAAATTAAGAAAATTAAAAGATAAAAATATTAAATAAACGCTATCACTATTTTTACAGATCGATGAGCGTTTATGATATTTATAAAATAAAACAACTTAAATAAACTATATTAACTAAAGCGTAAACTCAAATTATCTAAAAGCGTTACTTAAAATGAAAGCAGCGTTACGTTTAAAAATTATTTGGGCGCAAGCAAAAGCGTAAAATTTATGAAATAAAGGTCCCTGAATGTGAAAACAATTTTATTACGTACTATATGACAAAAGAAAATTTTAGGAAAAAGCCGGTTATTTTTTTGAGTTTTAAATTATTTATTATGATTTAAAAACTAATTTAATCTAATTTAAATATTAAAAATACTAAATGATTTTAGAAAAATCTGAAATTTTCACTAAAAATACTATGAACTAAACTGATCTAGAGAAAAATAAAAAACTTGGGTATTGTTTTACGAAATAAGCTAATAAAAAGCTGAATAAGCTACTAAGGTTAAAACTGAAACTGATAGTTAAATATTAAGTAGTGTAAACTATGACTGATCAAAGACCCTAGGGCAGTTGGTTATGTGGTGTGGTGTTGTGGTCGTGTGCAAGAGGTCAGGGGGTCGAATCCCACCCCTGCACCTTTTTGCAAACCATTTTTTTTTTCAAATTTTCTTTTTGCAACTTTTTTATAACACCAAAATAAGAACTTTTTGTGAAGAACTTTTTTATAACAACTTGGAATAAGCAGTTTTACAACTGCTTATTCATAACAGTTAGGACAGTGGAGTAAACCAAACACACCTTTACCAGATTTTAAGCGTAAAGAACTTTTGAATAAGCAATAAGAATCATGTAAATAAGCATATCAATACAGAAATAAGCAGAAGCAAAATGATATAAGCTAAAGGATGAGGAGATAAGCGGTTTAGGAAGCATAAAGCAGGTTGTAGGGAGTCCTAAGTTGAAAAGAATGAACATGTAAAAGTTACTCTAATGAATATTGATAAGCTACTCTAATAAGTTAAATAAGCACTATTAAGCAATCTAACCTAACCTATGGGACTAATAAGCACTTAAGATGTCCTAGATAAGCTGTTGAGGCAACTAAAATAAGCTAAAACAAAAGTACCTAAGTCGCTCTGATGTGAGATCTTTGTAGTGGTTTTGATGATTTTAGAGCAAGATTTAACTAACCTAAAGTTATCCTAGATAGAAATAAGCTATTGAAATATCAAGATGGGTATGTGAAGTGACAAGAAAAGTGATTTGGACAAGGTTTGGACCACAAATAAGCAGTGAAAAGGTGTTCAAACAATGACTATGGTCTTTGCTTTGACAACAGGATGAAAGACAGATTGTGCCTTTTTTTGTTAAAACCAAACTTGCAAAATGTTGTCTAAGCTAAACACACTTTTAAGAACTTGCTCGAACCTTTAAACCACTTTGACTTTGAGAGTCAAAGTGGTAAAACAGCTTTTGACCTTAAAATAAGCTTAAACCAAACACCCTTTTAACTTCATGAAAATGCATAAAACCACTAATCTAGATGAAAGCTTACCACAAGTAATTCAAACTTACTAATTAACACATGATTAAGCTATTAAACAGATTGGAACCATAAATCAACCCAAACCAATTTGACTTTCAAATTCTTGACCCGTTTGACTTTTGTTGACCAAAGAATAAAACTTGTTTGAAACCGATTTTTAAGCTTACAAAAGTCGTAAACAACTTATCTAAACCATTTTGAACTTAAAACAAACACTAGAATCTTGGACAAGAGAATTTAGAAAGCGAAATTTTACAATGAGAACTTGAAAGTTGGAACTTATATGAAAACTTGAAATTGATGCTCAAAAGTAAGATACAAAGTCGTCTTAACTTAATTGTTATACATAAAAGTGAAATTACAACATTTAAACTAAAACTAAGACATTTAAATAAAAACTACATTAAAGAAAGAAAAAATGAAACTAGCTACTACTCTTGCTTCTCTCTTCTCCTTTTATATGCCAACCGCTTCTCCTCCTCGACTTTAGCATTTCCCACCAATAATAATAACCTTGGATGACTTGAATGAATCATGGCCATAGATTGTATTTTTGGCGCCAAATTCCTTTTAACAATTTGGAGGGTAGAGTAAAGGGTGAAGGTTGCATTTAATGGTATTGTTGTTTAGGTGAGGTGGAGGAGACAAGGGAGTGATATGAGGAGGGATGGATGTTGAGATATTGCGAGAGAGCGGGTGGAGAGGGAAGAAAAAGGGCCAAGTTGGGTTGCTTTGTTTGACTTGGGGTGTTGACTGGATATTAATAAAAGGGGTTCAAAATACATATATGGCGGGGTCAAAGGGTGAGAGGGTCCAAAATAGATATTAAGAGTTTATTAATACAAGGACTTAATATGTAATTGCAAAATTGCAAGGACCATAGCTGCCATTTCAACAAAGTTACTTCCAAGGACTAAAAGTGACATTCTCAAAAGTATAAGGACCAAAATTGCCACTTTGCACTTTTCAGGGGCCATTTTGCCAAATTTGAAAGTTGGAGGACCAAACTTGTAATTTTCTCAAACTTTTGATATTTTTCACCAAAGGACTAAATTTGACAAGTTATGATTTAAAAGGACATTTGGTGATTTTTCTTTGAAATTTTGACTCGGGGACTATTTTTGACAATTTTTGAAAGTTGGGGACTAAAGCGCCAATTTTGCAAATTTGATCGTTTTCATCCGATTTTGATATTTTGCATTTAAAACACATAAAACACGATTTGTGATAATTTGATCATTTTGATGTGTTTCGAGTGTTTTCGAGATGATTTTGCAGGTTTAGATTGTACAAAATGATGAGCATTTGGACACTCATCAATGCTACTATCTGAATGAACCTATCCGTGTGTGAGTCTAATAGTTTTCGAACTAAAATTGATTCATCCAAAGTTTTTCCTAATTCTTTTGCCTTCGTGGCATAGCCGCTTAGTTTAGCCGTAAATGCATCCACCGCCTCATCTTCTTTCATCCGAGTAAGTAAAACCCAATCATCAATGATTGTAACCGTGCTTTCGTACTCTATCTTCTCCAACTTGTCTTTTCTTTAACGAATCCTGAATTCCTTAGACGCCTTACAACCCGCTACTTGTAAAATCACATCTTGATCAACGCTTGATATAGGAAGGCGATCGTTTCCTTATCCTTCTTATCATCTACTGTGTGTCTATCTTAGGTTCTATTGCTTCCCATAAACCATGTGCCTATAGTATAACCTTAATTTGTATAGCCCAAACTGTGTAGTTTGTGGTTTTCAACTTGGGGCATTGATATTGTGCAATAGGTGTTACGGGTTTTGGTGTAGTTGATGTGCTTGGTATATCGTCGACGGTCATTTTGAAAGTGCTTAGTATCTTCACTTTCTAATTTAATGAGATTTATCCTTCCTAGTGTGGTCTTTCTATGAAATATGGGAATATCTAATCTTCTGGGAATCCTAGTAATATGGGATCAATAAATAGTTTTCGGGATTTCCTAATAGTATGAAAATAACTATTCTGTTGGGAATTAGGTTCCTTGAGTTGATAAGACAAAATAGTATGAAAGATGAAGGAATGAATGTGACAAAGAGAGAAAGCTACAAAGAATAAAGATACGTAAGATATTATTAGAATGATAGACGATATCTTGTATATTACGTATTTTATTAATCCTTATCTTTGTAAACCCTAGCATTCTCTAGTATATAAAGAGATGCAGTGGCACGAGGTTTAATAAGTGTCAAACAATGTAAACATCCGACATAGGTGTGTGTGTGTGTCTAAGGCGTGAGTTTATGAACGCCTAGACTATAGTGTATGTCGACATGTAGTTGATCGACCTCAAGGATCATGGATCCTCGTTAGATTGTAACCGTCTTAGAGTTGATCGCCTAGGATTGGGTCGTAGATGTGTTTTGTAGAACACATGATGATGACGAAGAAACCTTTAGCAATAACAATAATGTTTTGATTTATTCCATTGTGCATTCTATTTATTGTTGTTATTGTTATTCCTAGATGAGCTTAAACGATTCTCAACAAGTGGTATCAGAGCGGGTGGCTCTTGATATCTAGGATTTCATAAGGTTTCTTGATGAGGAAGAAAATTCGCAGTGGTTAAATTTTCGTAATGCTCGCAGGTCGGTTTGAAAATGTATAACTTTTAAGTGAACCGTTGGATCGGGCTAAAATTTTGGTGGAGCTTCCTATATTCACATCTAACTTTCCACCGGAGGAATTGTTGATCCAAGTCTCATTCAAAAGATATCGTGCACAAAGCTGCTGCAGACACAATCATGTAAGTTGAATTTTTCAAGTTCTTAGTGACTCTAAAAGTGTCACTAAAGACCAAAAAGTGTCGCCTTTATACTTAAAAAAAAAAAAAAAAAAAGAAAAGAAAAAGGCGATACTAGCTATTGATTGCAATTAGGGTTTCACAAACCTTAATAGATACATATATAGTGAATGATTTGAATGTTAAGGTTTGTAACAAACCCTAGATGTTGTTCGTTGGAGTTGGGTTCGCTTGTAGTATTCTCACCGATGCTCGCTCAATGCTTACACTTGCCGGAACTCGTGCTCAACACAAATCTTTAAACGTACATCGAACTTATGCTTAAAGTCGCTATTGTTGTGTTTTGATCAACCCTCGGAATCTGCGATAGGTTAACGAAACCATCGATAGCTATGCTCATCCACCGATGGTATGTGTTCAACCACGGATAGTACTTTGATTTCCACCGATGCACTTTGGTAACCACGGATAGTTTTCTCAAAACCATCGCTACCTTTACATCGTTTCCACTTCTACTTAACTTGCTACCTCTGCTGCGTTCTACTCAACCGCTCACTGGCTTCCATCGATTAACATTGATTTGTGACGGTTGGTGTATGTTATTCAAGCAGGTTGTACTAAAATTTATGGGTTGTCGTGGCTTTTCACTTCATGTTGTCTATTGCATGGATTGAAAGATGATTATTGGTTTTATGGCACAATTACAAGCAGAAGGGAAGTCATGCGATTATTTGTATTGTTTGATATTGGGTGTCATATGGCGGGGTTATGGTTTTTGGTGTGATTACACACACATGGGATTTGGATCACACACAAGAGGATTTTGATTTTTGTTCTTAACAGGTTTATGGCTCATTCTTATTGTCATAGTTGATTACGAAGAAGATTGATCATAACCTATTTGATATTGTAGTTGAGTAACACAGATTCGTGCTCTTATCATATCTCAAAGTGGGTGTTACACTTTGGAGGTAACTTGTTCGTGCTTCAATGATTATGACGAAGAATTGACATAACACTTAAAGGAGTGACGTTATTGTGCTCAGTGATTATTGTCAAGGGATTGCGGTCTCCCTATACACCATGATTGGGTATACGTTCGATGTCGTCTTTAGTGCAAGATATAAGACACAGGTTTGGGTTGTTTTACTTCAAGATCAAGTTGGTTATACTTGGTTTTCTTCACAAGTAATCATTACATGGAGCCTCTGATTGGAAGAATCAAGAAAATGGTTAATATATGGGTTTTGGGAAGCTTAATGTTACAATGTTTAACCATTTGCATGCATCATTCTATGTGAAGGTTTTACAACTCGCTAGTTGTTATTACTACTACGATTTTGATTTCTATTGTTTCACGCTCATTTAAAGATGCGGAAAACTTAATGGTGGGAAATTTGAAACATTGGAAGGATGGATTGGTTGTATGATATTGATTCAGTAGTTGTGAAGATCAAGGTTGCTCACTTATGATCCCTAATTGAAGATGACAAAAGGGAAGAATATTTACATGGAAGCTATAACTTGAAGATTCTTGGTGATTGCATGGTTAAGGGAAGTTCGTTTATCTTTCATTCATATTAGCTTGGGAAGTTCATGTTATGTGGTTTTGTCATTATCAACTAGGGGAAGATTGTTGGGAATTAGGTTCCTTGAGTTGATAAGACAAAATAGTATGAAAGATGAAGAATGAATGTGACAAAGAGAGAAAGCTACAAAGAATAAAGATACAGAAGATATTATTAGAATGATAGACGATATCTTGTATATTTCGTATTTTATTAATCCTTATCTCTTTGTAAACCCTAGCATTCTCTAGTATATAAAGAGATGCAGTGCGTGGGTTTAATAAGTGTCAAACAATGTAAACATATGACATAGGTGTGTGTGTGTCTAAGGCGTGAGTTTATGAGCGCTAGACTATAGTGTATGTCGACATGTAGTTGATCGACCTCAAGGATCATGGATCCTGTTAGATTGTAACAGTCTTAGAGTTGATCGCCTAGGATTGGGGTAGATGTGTTTTGTAGAACACATGATGATGACGAAGAAACCTTTAGCAATAACAATAATGTTTTCTTTTATTCCTGTGCATTCTATTTATTGTTGTTATTGTTATTCCTAGATGAGCTTAAACGATTCTCAACATATTCTATACTATTCTAATATAAATGAAATCCAGAAAGTTTAACTTGTGACCTCGATGATGTGATGAACACAAGTGTATTCCCTTTGTCTTGCGTTAGTAAGAATCGTTTACCAACGTCTTGTCGTTATTCCCAAGTTTGGTTCCTTTCCTTTTTCCTTGCCTCGCAACCTTGATGTCCTTTTTCCTTATCTCGGATTTCTTTACCCTTCAAAACAAAACACCAAGTTTCTTCTTTTTTTATCAATTCCTTGTCCAACAAGTATTCGAAACAAAACCTTGCGTCTTGTTTTATTTTTGTTCGAATTTGCTTTGAACCAAGGAAAGTCTTGGCTTCCTTTTTCCTTTTCGAACTTCCACACTAAATACGTCTCCTTCCTTGTACGTTATTTGATTCTTTTCTCCGAGATCAAACTTCCCATGTACAAATTTTGGTACCAAAATGGTAACCAATCACCAAAACAAACTAGATGTTTGCTTCTGAATTTTCTTCCCGTTGTTGTTTTCCTTGTGTCGTCCCGACACTACTCCACACAAAACCTGAACGCTCCTTTCCTTGTCTTATCACGTACGTCTTTCTTCCACAACAACGTTTTCCCCGCGTGTTTCCCACGTTTTTCTTCTACTTTGAGTTTTGAAATTAACCGGTTTCACAAAGTATTTACCCACTCGCTCTCTATCCCGAACAAAGTGTATGTCTTTCCTTCCTTCCCTATGTTTTCGCCAACAATGGTTTCCCGACCAATCCGTTTGGTGTAAACGTTTGCAATCCCCTACGTAAATGATCGTGCACTATCTTTTACGTATGCTTATTCACGTCTTGTTTCTCTTGGAAGTAGAGAGAAAACAAAAACAAAGTTCCTGCTGACTATCGAAATGAAATGATCACAGCCCGTCGTCCTTGGGTCTTCTCCTTGGTATTTTGGTATTCAAAACGATTTGCATATAACACTGCTCTTGATGCCAATTGTTGTCCCAAACTCTAGATCAAACTATATAGATTGCAAAGTGTATTGAAATGAATAAGTAAATTTTGTCTATTAACTATTAAACAATACATATGTGTACGTATATATACAAATCCAAACGGTATGTTCCAACCGTTATGATGGTTCGGTTTTGTAACCGTTTTTAACCGCCATCTCATAACCGTTTTTAACCGCTTTATGGTTACTAATTTTCTAACTAACGTGTTTGGTCCTTCGTCTAATAATGTTTACGTAAGAAGCATAAGAATTAAGATTATTTGGTTCACACTTTTGTCAGCCAAAAGTAAAATTTTAGCCACACCACCGCACCACTCTTGTCGAAGCATAAAAGAACCGACTTGCGAGCGTCAAAGATGGTGAAAGCTGTTGGGCCACAAATAGCATTAAACAAAATACAAAAGAACCTTTTGGACAAAAAGCTTCCACCAAAGCAACTTGACCCAAACCGACTTAGTGATCTCACATGGAAAGCAGATGTGATTAGCATACATATACCTTGCACAATAAAGAATAAGGCCATGTCTATCGGCCACTTTGACTTTAATTTGTCCCTGAACACACAAGGAGGGTTATCTCCAATCAGCTAGCAAGTACATCTTATGGCTCGAATATTCAATGTTGTAGCCAAAAGATGAAAACAATATTTTTATTGGTAAATTTAAAACATACGCGTGGTTTTTAATTAATCCAAACCAAAAGGAACCTTAGACTTAATACATCCTTACATTAACGGTGCACTTGATTATATGCGAAATAAATGTAGATTCGAATCGCTATCTATGCAAACGATATCTTGCGTAACAAACACTAGATAGCATATCTAAATGGCTTCCAGTTTAGCCTGAATGACATTATTATATTTAAGTCGATATAAGATCATAAATATCTTGAATTTTTCAACCGATAGTTTACTTTTTAGACAACCATAAAGGTCAAAAAGTCGATCCAGACAACTACTTCAGACAGCCAGCTAAAAAATCAAACGGCCACCCATATGGACAACGCACACCAAAAACATATCATAAGTTAATACTAAACTTTAAGCCTTTGTAGATAAAAAACAATGATAATAAATCTATGTCGATTCTTCATTGAAACAAACACATAATTACATGAATTTATAAAGATGTAGTATTGAGTCTATTACCTCCAAATCACAAATTCTGGAAACTTTCCTGTAAGAAGCAAGATCCAGTTTTGACAGATCTCACCCCACTTCAAGCTGAATTTTGCTAGACTCGAAACACAAAAGTTGTAGATCTTTATCTCAGATTTCTTAAGGTTGTTTAATGCTCAATTGGGTGAGATTTGATCAAAATAATACTGTTGGACTTTAATGTTATAGAAGTAAATAAATAAGGGCACTTTAGTGTAATTTTAGGTTATGTAGTTGTAAGTTTCGGTATAAACCAACCCATTGTATTGGGCTGGGTTTATTAGAAACGATATAAACCGTTAGAAGATAGGTTGTAACGTTTAGTTTAGTTGCATCATTTACTTTTAGAGAATCGGTATTCCTCTTCATCATAGGAACCGATTCATCTTGTACAAATAGGTTAGATTTCTGTAAACAATTCATTCCATATCAATACAATTCAATATATTAGTTACATAAAATTACTTATCTGCAATCTTTGTTTATTTTCGTCCTAAGCTCCTATTCAAACGCACTACGAATACTTTGTATTTCTTGTTGCTGTAAATCGCTTTATCCCAAACACCCTTGTTAGCATTCATATTGAAGCAAACTTGTGCGGTTTTTGTCGACAGAATCATCCAAAACAACTGCTCCAAAGCGTACCAAACAAAAGGCAAAACCAGTTCAATCAAGGCCAAACAACGGTGGTATCGAGCCTAAGGCTAATCAATCCAGGAAGAACGAATACAAGTAGGCCATCGATTGCGACAAGAAAAGAAAGAAGGGATCGGAAGTTTCCCCAAATTACAGAAAGAACATTGTAAGTGATCATTATTATTAAGTTTTTCTCGCTTTCACTTTATAATATCAAAATTAGAATTATAGATAGGTTAGAAAGCAAGAAAGTACGATTAAAGTCTTTTTTTTTAAAGTAATTTTTTTTAGAAAAACAGCAAGTTAAACCGAACCCTTTGTGGTTCATAGCAAGTTAAACCGAATCCTAGTAATTCATAGCAAGTTAAACCGAATCCTTAGGTTCATAGCAAGTTCCAGCCTTAAGATTCAAAATAGCAAGTTTCGAGCCTTTTCTTAGGTTCAAATAGCAAGAAAACACGATTAGCAAGTAGGCCGGAAAACACAATATTGATTAGCAAGTTGGTCAATATTGAGCAAGTTTAGCAAGAAACCGGTTAGCAAATTGGCCAAGAGTAAGTAAGAGATTTGATCTTTTGATCAAACACAAAAGCAAGAAAACCAGAAACTATCTCGGTTCTGATTGTAAGAAGTAAGCAAGTTAAAAGCAAGCAAGCAAGCATGGTAGAAGGTGACAAGCATGATAACGCATCAAGCGAAGGCATCAATTGGAGAAGGAAATGTTCCACTTCAATGTCCAAAACCGATGTATCTGAATTATACAACTTGGGCACTGATGATAGAAAAAATATTAAAGGCGTTGGACTTTGGAAAGTGATTGATGGCATGAAAGAAACTAGTGGCAAGCAAGATACAACAATAGATGAGAAAGCAGAAAATACAACGAAAGGAATGATATTCCAAACATTACCACAAGACATGTTAGTGCAAGTTGCACAATACACCACTGCAAAGGAAGTATGGAACTCAATCAAGGTTAAATATCTTGGAGTCGATTTAGTTCAGAAAGCACGTATGCAGACTTTAAGAAGTGAGTTGGAAAAATTAAGGATGAAACCGGATGAAAGTGCAAGTGAGTTTGCAGGGAAGTTAAGTAGCATACAAGCCAAGTTTAAAAGCCTTGGGGGTACTCTGAAAGATAAAGTACTCATGAGGAAACTGCTTAACTCAGTCCCAAAGAAGTTTTTACCAATCGTGGCGTCTATCGAACAATATCAAGAGATTGATACAATGTAATTTGAAGAAGCCGTAGGAAGAATAACAACTTTTGAAGAACGACTTAAAAGCCTTGACAAACCAGAAGATAATTATCAAAACAAACTTCTAGTTGCATGTTCAAATAATCAAGGAGGTAGAGGACATGGAAGAAACTTTACCAAAAAAAAGATAGCTATGGAGAAGGTACTAGTCGTGGAAGCATAGACAAAAGCAAGCTCAGGTGTTATGAATATGGTGAGCATGGACATTTCGCGAAAGAATGCATGAAATGGAAAGACAAGAAGAAAGACAAGAAGGATCAAGCACATCTCATTTATGAAACTGACGATGAACCAACATTGCTGTGAAGTCAAGTAAAGAAGACGCGTTTGCGGTATATAACATTAGGGGGTGAATGTTGGACTTTAATGTTATAGAAGTAAATAAATAAGGGTACATTAGTGTAATTTTAGGTTATTTGGTTGTAAGTTTCGTATAAACCGACCCATTATATTGGGTTGGTTTATTAGAAGCAGTATAAACCGTTAGAAGATAGGTTGTAACGCTTAGTTTAGTTGCATCGTTTACTTTTAGAGAACCGGTATTCCTCTTCATCATAGGAACCGATTCATCTTGTATAAATAGGTTAGATTGTAAACAATTCATTCCATATCAATACAATTCAATATATTAGTTACATAAACATTACTTGTATGCAATCTTTGTTTATTTTCTCGTCCCAAGTTCTGCTCAAACGCACCACCATAATACTTTGTATCATTGTTGCAAATCGCTCGTCCCAAACACCCTTGTTAGCATTCATATTGAAGCAAACTTGTGCGCTTTACGTCGATAGAATCATTCCCAAACATTACATTCCAAACATACCAAACAAAAGGCAAAACTAGATTCAATCAAGGCCAACAACAAATACAACATCTCAATGTTGTCCAAACTATATTCATTGCTATTCAATTAGCTTTTGCAACTTTCGTGTTTGCATCATATATTTATCATCTACAATTTCATCAAAACTCAACAAAAACTTATAATATCCAATAAATAAACTACAAAAATGTTTGAAAAACTGAATATCCCTAGTATCACAATTAATAAATGTATAGGTGTTTCTGTCTTTGTAAATGCTATTAATTGTTGATGTCATGGGTTATTGACGTATCTAGGGGACGTCACACATAACTCTTATTTGGTAAGACATTTTGTGTTTCAATTTTTTCCTTTCTTGGTTACCATGGTTTCTAATCTTTTGGCTGGCTAAACCACAGGATTTGAGCCTACTGCCAAACAAACTCAAACGGGGTAAAGCCCTCCCCTTTTCAGGAAGGTTGGTGTGGCCACTTAAAGTTGTTTGCACCTAGCATGAATTAAACTTGAGACCTATGAGTAATTACTACAAGCTCTTTACCACTAGGCCATCCTCGAGATAACTTCAAGCTCATACTAATGAATTCAAGCTATGCCACAAAGAATTTCCACTTTGAGCTTCTCCTCCTAACCCCGATTTATATCCTATGTCATCGTTTCTTAATGGTCGACAATACTAGCTTGTTAAAAATAAGATACTTGCACTTCCTTAGTCTATATTTGTCACAAGGAGGTGGGTGACCGTAGCTTGTCAATTGCTCGTAATTAAAGCATCATATGTTTGATTCAAGGACCCAAAAAAATGATAGTAAAAGGATGCCAACAATAACTTCCAATATGAAATGGTGAGTGGTGGATTTCCCCTTGATCGGCTATTATGAAACGCCTAATGCCCTATATCTTTCTCCTAAAATAACTCATCCTATCACAATATAATTCCATATAATCTCATTTAATTTATACCACAAAACCCTAGTTTTCCCAAGCAAGGTCACGGCATAAAAACACCCTCTTCCATTTTATTTCATTTGACACACAATGAGGCACCAAGGAGGTTTTTACGGGGTCTTAAGCTGCTGATATATGGGGTATTGATACGAGGGTCGCTTGGTTTTGTCGTGGGTCTAGGAAATTGCTGCTGTCGTGAGGTCTAAAGCTCAAAAGGAGCGCTTGGTTGTCTTGTTTTGTTCCTTGATAAGGTTTTAAAGGTACCATTTTGAGGGTCGTTTAAGTCCTTATTTGATCACTTTGTATCCGTTATTGCTTAATATCGTTCCTTTTCACTTTTTAGGTCTCGTGAAGGCAAAATGTCGGAATGGCACTTATTTGGACGAAAAGGCGCGAATATATGAAGAAAATGTCCAAAGTCGTAATCGAGACACTCACGATTCTTTGAAAGTAGAAGGCGACGTCGGTGCTACATGACGCCGTCCCAAAATTATTGTGACGGGCCGTAACCCAAAACTCGTATTTTCAAGAGACGGCGTCTAGTTGTGAAAGAGTAGGCCGTCGCTACTCGACGGCCTAGATGCAATCCGACTGACGTCGCCGGTTGAAGAGACGGCGTCACGGACATAAGGTGACGCCCGTCGCAAGGTTAACGTGGCCAAGACGAAACCCAATGGAGGCGACACGACGCGTCACTAAACATAAGGTGGCGCCGTCGCAATTGTAATCTTATATATAGAATCCGAATTTTTCGGTCTTTGGGTGGAGAGTCTTTGGAGTAAAACCTAAAACCGAACCTAAGGTGTCTTGTACAATATTTTAGGGTTTTAAACCCTATCTTACATCAAGATAAGTCTTTACTTCATTAATTCAATTATGTCTTTGATTATTTGTGTGTATGCTTGCATGTTCTCCATGTCCGCTAATTTATTTGTGTGTTTGCTTAGGAAGTATGAAACTTAATTATTGAATATTGATTGGTTGTTTCTTATCGTAGTTGATTAATGATCTAGTAATGCGATAGGTCATTCGTTGTGTTAATGCTTGATTCATCTTTGTGAACCTTAGAGTATAATTACCGAGTGATTGTAGGCTAAACCATCCAAAGAGCGCCTTAGAGTAGGAGTTTATAATCTCTAGTGGGTTTGTAGACAAGACCCTTGGTAAGTTCAAAGAGTTAGGGGAAACGCATACCCTACAACTTTAGACACACAATGCAACTAGGAATAAGGCGTGACACTCAACCATCAATAGGAGATAATTAAGGAGTAATACAAACTAAGTAAACACATTTTAAACTATCATACGAGCACACATTAATTAGACATAGACTCCCACAACCTTAGTTTAGATAATTAGATAATAGTAGAGTAATCGGTGAAATACCAACCCCCAAATCCAATACCGAGATTCGTACCTTTCCATTTTTCATAAAATATAAAAGATAAAAATAATCTTCCTCAACCTTAACCTTAGCGTAGTAACTCCCTACTAGCATTCCTATTCCCCAGAGAACGATATCAATACCGTGGCTTACCCTAATTACTACACTACAACGATTAGGTTCTTTGCCTGGGGTGTTATAAAACTTGCTCGAAGAAAAGGAAGTTTCCTTGACCCCGACGACGCGTGTAGTGTTATCAAGTTTTGGCGCCGTTGTCGGGAATAGAATAGCTAGTTAGTAGTCCACCTCGTTTAGGTTTCTTTGCTTGATTCCTATCAAGTAAACTTTTATTTCTCATTTTTTAGATTTCTCTTAGTCTATCCCCTCTTCGTGACCTTTGTTCGTAATTCCATCACTTTTCATCATGGAAGGTGATAACCCACTACCATTCATCAACCCACAACCAAATGACCCGCCAAGACCCGTACTCTTGGTGAATACTCGAGACCAAGCCACCTAGGCTATAGAACACCATTGAGCTTCCCGACCAAGCCCAAACTACGGACCTGCGATCCGACACCATCCGGTTGGTGCAAAACGGATGTGCATTCCATGGACTTCGTATGGAAGATCCAAATCGACATCGAGGGATTTCCTCAAAATCGTCGATTCCATCGACCTTGATGCTACTACTGGGAGACCACGCGCGCTGCGTCTCTTCCAATTCTCTCACGGGACCAAGCTAGTAATTGGCTTGAGCGACTTCCGCCGGCTCCATCTCAAGTTGGGATGATCTTACTTTCGCTTCCTTGCTCAATTTTTCCCACCGCGGAGAACCACTAAGCTTAGGAATGACATCTTGATATTCCAACAACGTCAAGGTGAATCTCTCTACGAAGCATGGACCCGATTCAAGGACTTACTTCATAAAGTCCCTCATCACGCATTGATCTTTGGCTCCAAGTCCAAATCTTTTATGATCATGTCAACTTTCCCACTAGCGATCCATTGACCAAGCGGCGGTGGAAAACTTAGTGATCTCACCGCAGAAGAATCATGGGAAATAATAGAGGACCTCGCCTCTATGACAACGAAAGTTGGGATGACCCCGTGAGCTGCCCAAAATCATCAAGGCAATCTCCTTGCCTCCTCCCGACCGTAGGATGATCGAACTTGAAGATCAAGTTAAATTCCTCATGAGTTCCTACGAAAATCCTAAATCTTCACACCATGTGAACAAAGCTTCTTCCTCGTGCGAGCCGTTTGTGATCCTCATAACACGCAGACTAGCACCCGATCCTCGAACACGCTTCATTGACTACGCATCCTCGCGTATTAATGGAGCGGGAGGAAGATTCCCTACAACACCCGGACCTAGGAATTTCAATGAAACCCGTGAAGCACGGAAAACAAGCCCGACTTTTATTGGGGACAAACCAAAGAATTCACTTCTAATGATTTCTCATGGCCCCCACCTAACGATCCTAACCAACAAAACATCGAAGGATGTTGCAAAACCTAGTTGCCCCAAGAAACCCAATGGCTAAGCTCTCGGACCGCTTTAATAATCAACAAGCCGAGATGGATAGGAAAATAGACAACCTTTGAAAGCCATAGCTAGTGATAAGAAGGTTAGTGCTATCTCAACTCCGAGCCTTGTGCATAGAGATTAAGGATCCAAGCAAGCTAAAGTATGTCCAATTCATCAATACCATCGCCTTAGTTGAACTCGATGAAACAAATGACTAAGAGGACCATACACTTGTGGATGAGGAAATACCCGAGGAAGTAGATGAAGTAGACATTGACTATTTCAACAAATTTCCTACGGAAGAAGAACTATCTCGCCACCCTCACTTAGTGCGTGACCTCCGTCACATGTATGTTAGGAAAAGTCCTCGAATTAAGTTTGGGAACCCTTGGAATCTTAACATACCATGTGTCATAGGACACCTTTTTGTGGCAAAAGCTTACATTGATCGCAAGTCCCCAATCAACATAATGACTAGCACCTATTACAATTGGATATTGAAGAAGCCTATTCCAACTAGGAAAGACCCCAATGATCCTAATGTTAGTTGCAATTTTCTTGGTAGAGTTAAGGGATTGCCCGTTTATGTAGGTAGTTTCACGTTTCCTACGGACTTCATAATTGTGGATGATATTAGCACGGCCATAGACCCTAGCTTGTCCCATGTTATTCTAGGAAAACCTTTCATAGAAAGCAGGATGACCTATGACCCCTCATTAGGAGTAGTGCGATTCAAGAATAAGACCGATGACATAGCTTACCAAATGCCGTTTAAGATTGAGAAGTTTTCATCACTCTCTAATGATGAAAAGGAACTTAAACTATCGGTCTATTATAGGAATGATGAGGATAGGGAGAAAGGTGTTGATTATGTTATGGCTAAGATTTTGGATTCTACAAGGATTGCTTGAGCCTAGGACCGGAATACAGGACCGATTGGGGTGAGGATGAACTCTTAGAGAAGCGCATTTTAGGGCACTTCTACAACATGGAATCCCCCATTAGAGGCCGTCAAGAGGGAGGTAGTGAGAAAACGTAGAAGCACGACTACGAGTCTAGCTACAAGACTCTTTAATAAAGAAAAGCGCTTCGTGGGAGGCAACCCATGCTAAATTGTTTGCTTGTTAGTGTCATATATCTTTTATTAATTGTTTATCCTCATGTTTAAATTTGTAAAAATGCTTTATTTTGTTTTAACCGTCTTAATTGCATATAAAGGTATTTTACATAAGGGATAAGTGTAGGAGGATTACACACGTTTTCAAAGGAAACGTAAACATGAGAATAACAATTAATTAAAAGATATTTATGTTTGTTTGTTCGAGTCAAATGCTTGTATCGAGTCATAATGGATGTTTTGCGAAATTTTCCGATTCTAAAGATGTAAATTTTCCGAATTTTTCCGAAAATCGAGACCGCTTTTGTCAGATTGCAACTGACGGCGCCAGAAGGAGTAAAAACATCGATTACTTTTTCTCGTTTTCGAGCTACTTATAAATTTTTGGAATTTTCCGGTCTTAATTTTCTTAGAAATTTGTAAACATCCATTCCACAAGCATTATATCCTAGTTTAAATCGAGTCTTATATATATTATTACCGCCGATTTTACTAAAGGTTTCGTTTGTTTTCTTCAAGTGTGCAGTTTAGTTTGTCAAGAAGAAGTTACATAAGATTGGAAGGAGCTTTTCACGCAATAATTCTTCTTGAAAAGAATTTAACCACCACTTTACGGATCCTACCGAGCTAATCAGGGAGTATTAGTTTCTTTCGCTTTTAATTACCTTCCATTATCATAACTTTGATACTTTCTGGGAACATTGGGGACAATGTTAGGTTTAAGTGTAGGGAGGAAAATAAAGCGAACTTTGAAACTATGCTTATCCTTGATTATTTGCTTCGTCAATTGTATTTGTGTAATAAACCATGAGAAAATGTCGGTTAGGGTAATTTTGGCACCAAATTTAAAATTTTCATGACATATAAGAGTGGGCCATTAGTCTTAACAAAAGCGTCTCACGGATAGGAAGTTGCATGACTAGCACAAAACCCTTTACCACCCAAATTCCACCCAAAATGTGAGGATCGCCTTAGATTAGTAGGAATTAAAGCATTCATCTTCAATGCTTAGAGTGGGAACCGGTAGTATATTAGATTCTAGAACTTGTTTTGTGATGCATTCCGAGATCGCAAGTGAGGCTACACTTGTGTAGTTAGGAATAACTAAATGATAAGAGGCATTAGGATAACCCTTGTTTGATACTTGTAATATAATTACTTCTTCCACATCGGTTGAGTAATTCCCCACACCCTTTGCGTTGTACTCATCTTTAGTACACGATACCCTAGTTAACCCCTCGAGCCTATCCTTTTCGCGGTTCTCGTGATGTTTTGGTTTTTCGAATATCAATGAAGAGCATTGTTTACACCCCACCCCAAATATACACCCAAATCGCCTTAGCCTACCCCTTATGCACTCACTTTTAGTGCAAATGTTTGTTATCACCCTAAACCCTTAGTTCAATTATCTAGTTGCTTGCATAAGTTGCTAAGTCGAGTCATATCCTTTGTATACAGCTTTGGGATGATTGGGATTCATGGGAAAAGTTAAAGTTTATGAAATGACGGGAAGGAACGTTAAATTCAAATTCCCTTTGTTTGCATAATAATGTACCCCAAGTGTTTTGATCTTTCAATTCGGGTCAAATTAGTGTTAGAGTAATAAAACTCAAGTGTAGGGATATGCCTGTAAATCCCTAGTATTTTGATGTTATCATAGAGGATGGTAGAGTAAAAGTGTATTAAAAAAAAAAAAAAAAAAAATCGAAAAAATCGAAAAAGAAAAAAAAAAAAAAAAAATAGAGTGATAAAAAAAAAAAAAAAATGGGCTACCATCCTACATCTATCATTTAAATTTATGTTTGTTTATTTCAGTTATCTAGAGTTTAGAGTGTCGAGTCTTGGCTTAGCAACGCCATTCTTCATATGCATTTAACATAGAGATTTTTGACTTACCACCACTAAATAGCCTATCCCACCAAACCATTATTTTCCTACTGTAAGCCTAACGTTACAACCCTTTAAAGACCTCTTTGATAGTCTTTCCTAGGTGCTTACGCCAAAGCGATGGAGGTTTGATCTATTCTCAAGCCTATGGTAATCTATGTACTAGGACCGGTTAATGAGTGTTTATCTTCCATTTCCTATTTTGTTATATTTCATATATACACCCGAGAGAGATGTGAGTATCCTAACACCCCATGTGAGGTGCTAGTATGTAATTCCGTGCTTGTTATGACTTTTACGGGCTTATATGTGTTGTGGACCGTTTTGAATTAATGCTTCATGACCCCTAACTTATAAATTAATTGGCTAAAAGCACATTTGCTTGAGGACAAGCAAATAACAAGTGTAGGGATATTTGATAAGGTTTTAAAAGGTACCATTTTGAGGGTCGTTTAAATCCTTATTTGATCACTTTGTATCCGTTATTGCTTAATATCGTTCCTTTTCACTTTTTAGGTCTCGTGAAGGCAAAATGCTGGAATGGCACTTATTTGGACGAAAAGGCGCGAATATATGAAGAAAATGGCCAAAGTCGTAATCGAGACACTCACATTCTTTGAAAGTAGAAGGCGACGTCGGTGCTATTGGCACGCCGTCCCAAAATTATTGTGACGCCGTAACCCAAACTCGATTTTCAAGAGACGCGTCTAGTTGTGAAAGAGTAGGCCGTCGCTACTCGCATCGCCTAGATGCAATCCAGACGACGCCGAAGTCAAGAGGACGGCGTCACGGACATAAGGTGACGCCGCAAAGGTTAACGTGGCCAAGACGAAACCCTAACGGCGGCGACACGCGGCGTCACTAAACATAAGGTGACGCCGCCGCAATTGTAATCTTATATATAGAATCCAATTTTTCGGTCTTTGGGTGGAGAGTCTTTGGAGGAAAACCTAAAACCGAACCTAAGGTGTCTTGTACAGATTTTAGGGTTTTAAACCCTATCTTACATCAAGATAAGTCTTTACTTCATTAATTCAATTATGTCTTTGATTATTTGTGTGTATGCTTGCATGTTCTCCATGTCCCGCTAATTTATTTGTGTGTTTGCTTAGGAAGTATGAAACTTAATTATTGAATATTGATTGGTTGTTTCTTATCATAGTTGATTAATGATCTAGTAATGCGATAGGTCATTCGTTGTGTACTTAATGCTTGATTCATCTTTGTGAACCTTAGAGTATAATTACGAGTGATTGTAGGCTAAACCATCCAAAGAGCGCCTTAGAGTAGGAGTTTATAATCTCTAGTGGGTTTGTAGACAAGACCCTTTGGTAAGTTCAAAGAGTTAGGGAGAAACGCATACCCTACAACTTTAGACACACAACTAACTAGGAATAAGACGTGACACTCAACCATCAATAGGAGATAATTAAGGAGTAATACAAACTAAGTAAACACATTTTAAACTATCATACGAGCACACATTAATTAGACATAGACTCCCACAACCTTAGTTTAGATAATTAGATAATAGTAGAGTAATCGGTAGAAATACCAACCCCCAAATCCAATACCCGAGATTCAGACTTTCCATTTTTCATAAAATATAAAAGATAAAAATAATCTTCCTCAACCTTAACCTTAGCGTATTAACTCCCTACTAGCATTCCTATTCCCTAGAGAACGATATCAATACCCGTGGCTTACCCTAATTACTACACTACAACGATTAGGTTCACTGCCTAGGGTGTTATAAAACTTGCTCGAAGAAAAGGAAGTTTCCTTGACCCCGAACGACGCGTGTAGCGTTATCATTCCTGTTTTTCTTCATTTCTTGGCACGCATCAAAGGTAAATTGTTGTGACCCTGGTCTCGCCTTTGTCTTTTTGAATCTGGTCGTTCATGTCCCTCCATACGCAAGCTCTTGATATCTATGTAACGTATTACATAAAATGATAAAACATTGCTAAGAAAATCAAGTATATAGATTTCATAAGATCATGAATAAAACCATGTATGTCAAGTGTAAAGGTGCGTAAAACCAGTCTTTGAAACTGATTTGTAAACATATCGAAATGTGTTTTTCTTTTGTTATATCATGCCTAGATAAGAGGTAAATCATGTGTATATATCTAATAGTGTTAATGTCGATTGGAACATTGGTCTAGAGTTAGTTTTGTTATTTCATGGGGCGTATAAGATTATGAAATTGGAAGGGTTTAGTCTCGACATAAATAGGTTCACACAAGGGTTAAATATAACTTGTATTGATCATGGCTAAATGATTGTTAACATATATGGAAATCATAATAAAGTTAGGGTTTCGTTGGCTTAATTATTAAGTGTCATATGGGTTGCATTGTGTATATAAGTCTCGACCTAAAATAAGTAATCACCTAGGATCATCTAAACTTGTGCTAATCGAGTTAAAATGATTTATAACGTAAATTGAATGCGGGATCTAAAGCTAGGTTTTGTACACATTTACATATACGAGTTATATAAAATTCCATGTTAGATTCATAATTATTGAAACTAAAGGGGTTGATTGGTAAATATAATAACTATTAGGGCTAAATGAGTAAAATAAGTAAATGTGATATACTTACAATTAAGACCCTACACTTTATAATATTTATACTTTAGACCCTAAACTTGCGTAATTTGGCGTAAATGATCCTTAAAGTATAATAATACCCATTTAACCTAATATGTCTTTAAAATGCATCCTAAATGGCTAAAGTTTCTAATTATGGAAACTTGCCTTAAATAGAAAGTTACCTAAAATGGAAAGTTACTAAAAGTGGAAACCTGCTAAAATGGAAAGCCGTCTAAAATGGGTAATCTGATCTTAATAAGCGTTATCTAATTCATAGGTTCCGGACGGCGGGATTGATTCATCGTGTGACCGTACTTCCTACTTTGCTTGCTTCGAATGAGGTACAGATATTCTATCCTTTTTCAGTAGGGGTCTCTCATGACTTTCCGATCCTTCAACTTTGTTTCCGCTTATGATATATCATTGCTATGATTCATTGCTATTGACCCTCTGATATTAAACCTTTGCTTTAATGTTGACCTCTTTGATATTGAACCATTGCTATCGACCCCTCTGTTATTGAGCTTCTGTTACTGAACCTTTGATATTGAACTGTTGCTACTGAACTTTGATATTGGACTGTTGCTATGAACCTCTGAATTGGGAACCATTGATATTGAACCTTTGATTGTGAAGACTTATATATTGCTACACTTTGAACCTTTGTTTGACCCTCCAAATTGATACCCGAGCCAAATATTTTTATCCTAGCCATGAAGGTAACATGGTCGTGTCATTTATGCACCAATGGCATGACTCTAGTGTGGTTGAGTGATGCTCCACACTGTCCCTATATTATATTGATTATGCGCGCTTCATTGTTATTGTTATGGCCACTATTGTTCTGCAGGGGCGTATGGATGCATCCTAGATTTGTATTGTATTGGATTGATATTGATATATTTTATTGGTGATGTGGTGCTAGCTACTGGGAGCTAGCTACTCCATTGGTTACTGAGGTCTCCCCTCCTATTGGTTTGATATTCTGAGGTCACCCCTCCGAATACAATGGCTACTATTGGATATTGGGCTGCTAATGCCACTATTGATTGTATTGTATTGTATTGTTGGCTCGGGATAGATTTCTGACAAACCTTACACTTTTGATATATCTATATTGTACCTTCTGTATTCCCCAACGCACCATATTCTGTATTGATTGTCCATTACTGAGTACCCTTATGTGATTCACTCTACTACCATGATATATATTCCATTGCATTGATCTATCATACTCTCATTCCGTTACTTCAGACTATCGTTCCATTCACGTACCGGGTTATTATATGATTATTGAATTTGATTATGCTTTTACATGTTTATGTGACTACCCTTTACCCTGCTACGATATGATTAATATGCGATTATATGATTCACCTGTTGTCATCTGATTATATATTATCTTACTGTTATGTGACCCATTTGATTTGTCTAGTGACCATGCTAGTGGGTAATCGATTGTTTTGTCTGTTTATCATGTATTCTTCGTTTAGTTAATCTCGTGGACTATGACTATCCGTTAGTATCTTTATTTGCTTATTGTTGACCTGCCATGTTTGCATTTCTGCTTATGCTACTGTTTGATTGGGTAAATGGTTCAACTTATGTTGTCTGGCTTGTTAACTTGTTTAGTTGCCCTGCTATGTCCTTAATTCATTCAATTATAACGTTCATGATGTATTCCTACTTGATACGTGTGGCTACCCTGTTTTGACTGCTGTTAGTACTTTCGCTATTATGATACTGGTTATGTTATTTAATTGTGGGTTATTTGACTTGTGTGATTGCCATGATCACTTTCTAGTTAATTGCTTCCACTTGCTTTTAGTTACCGTTTGGCTTATATGTATTCTGATTTCCTGATTAATTGTATGCCTAGTTATTTAGATGTGCTTATGTATATGTCATCGATGCGTTATGTGCCTTGTTCTCCTTGTTATCTGTTCTTTCTAGATACCTGTATAATTGTGCTCTGCAGGATCCTCATCGACTCATTGTTTCCCTTCCGTTGCGACCTTATTATTGTAAAACCCTAAAATCTCAATCGCGTGAAATGACAATTTTGCCCTCAAACTTAAAATTATGCAAACTCGAGAAACACTTCAACATCGTTTAACAAATTATCTCATTAATAATAAATCCATTATGAAAATAATTAACTTATGTTATAGATTAAAAGAACATAAATAATTAAAACCTAAGTAACAATTTAGCATACCAAAATGTACACAATTAACTTGGTCTACAAAAGAGACTAGATTCATGATAAGAGATAAGTTTGGAAAATCAAAACTTGGTCTCCCCCCCCTCCTTATGACCGGCCACTATTTACTCCCCCTCATTCAATCAAAATCAATTATATTAAATCACAATTATCATTCCTTTTCTCATTTCAAAAATACAAGAAAACCGTAAGTATTTCCTCTCATCTCAAAAGTGGCGGCCAACATATAATTTTCATCATTTTGATCCGAATTTCATACAAACAAAAGGTTCTAGGAGGCTCGTGATAGTGTATGATCGATTGGTGGACGTGGGGATTGTGTTTGGTTCGAAAAGAAGCTAGGTCGTGGGTGGTGTATTGTAGCCGTGGGTTTGTATTAAGCCAAGGAGGCTTGGTTTTGATCGGGTTGCTTTGATTCTTGTTTCTTTGTCACGTACACGCTCCTAGGGTAACGTATCATCATCTCTCGTATCTTCCTTTGTGTTTCTCATTCAATTCGTGGCCTTGGAATTATGTTTCTAGGGCTTGTTTGTCGAATATGGTCACAAATCATAAGTATATTGTCACATAAAATGATAACACAAGAGTACATAAAAACCTTGATTCTTAATCTTTATAAATCGTATGATATATGACATGATAAAATGAATACAAAACTGAAATTGGGTCTCTCTATATGTCGACTTATATGTATATTAATGAAGGGTTTAATGAGCTTACGAAACTATACGAATACGTATGTGATTAATGGATTTGATAACAAATGATTTACGGGTTTGTTGTGATATAAATATGGGGCGTACATATATTTGTTTTGGAAGGGATGTGTCGAATTAAAATGTTATCACATAAGGTGTATTATAATCTTGTAATAATCGAGCTAAAATGGTTTAGAACGGATACGTAATCATAATCTAAAACTAGGGTTTTGTAATTCATAATTTAATAAAGTTAAGGGGTTATTTTGTAAATTATGAAACTTGATGGATTAACTTGTTAATATAGTAACTAAATGGATTTAATGAGTAAAATGAGTAAACTTGCTATATTTACACTTTTAACCCTATACTTTACATTATTGACATTTTAAACCCTAAACTTTTGTAACTTGTCATAAATGATCCTTAAATCATAATAACACTCATTTTCATTATTTAACTTTAGATAAGTGACTAAGCTTACTAAATATGAAAACCTGCTAATTATGGAAAGTTGCTAAAATAGAAACCTGCCTAAAATAGAAAGTACTTAAAATGGAAAGATTTCTAAAAATGGAAAGCCGTCTTAAACGAGTAATCTGATTCTTATAGAACGTTATTTAATTCATATAGGTTCCGGGCGACGAGATTGATCTCTTTCTTGATTTTACTTTCATTTTGATTTGCTTCGAATAAGGTACATATATTCTTACCTTATCTCTTAAGGTTTCTCGTGATTCTTATACATCTTTCGATATTAGCTTGAACTGCTACGCTTTACTCTAAGCCTCATGATTAGGGCTTCCCTATGACTTTGCTATGCTCCCTTTGATATGAAACTTATATGAACTTTTGATATGAAACTCCGATATGAAACTTTGATATGAAACTTTGATATGAAATGTGATATGAACCCTTATGATATGAATATGCTTTGACCCTTCATCCGATACCGAGCCAAAATATGTTTCCTAGTCGGAAGGTAACTCGACCGTGTCATTGATGCACCAATGGCATGACTTTAGTGTGGTTGAGTGATGTTCCACACCGTCCCCATTTTGATATGATTATGAGCTCACTATATGTATATGATTTGGCCATTATGTTTCGGGGCGTATGGATGCATCCTAGATATGATATGTTTCGAGGATTTAATCGATTGGAGCTTTGTCCGTGAATGATGTCGGTGCAATCCGGCGTCTTCACATTTCAGGAGTTGATCACTCCATTATTACTTGAGGTCTCCTCTTATATATGGTATTTCGAGGTCACCTCGGGATACAACTATTATGATATGATATGATATGTGTATGATATGATATGGGCTCGTAGTTGAGGACTGACCTTTCATTTCTATTTCTATTCGTTATCCTTTGATATGCCTTATGATATTCCCATTTGCACCTTATGATTATGCTACCTTCGTTACTTACCCTTCGATTATTCGTTTGTTATATATATCATTCCTTGGGCTTTTTAAGCTCGCCGTTTTCTTTCCATGCGGGTGTAATTAAGCTAAAGTCGGGATTCTTAGCTATGGGTTTGAGTGATGAGCGGATATGCGGACTTATGGCTTTAGTCATCTTAGTTTTTACTTCTTTATGTTGGCATTCTTTAGACTCGGATTATGCTTATTTATGTCTTGGATTATTCCTTTGATTTCCTTTGAACTTATGTAACGTTTAAGCCGTGTTGGCTGGATTTTTCCTTTGGTTATTTATTTAAGACTTCCGCTGCTTTGTTATGTTCATTATGTATGCTTTGATATGACACCATTTTGTAATACTTCTACCCTTAGCGGGTTGGGGTGTTACAATTATTGTTTCCATTATTTCATATCGTATTTTCTGATTTTGTTTAGCTTTCGCGTTGTTATATCTGTTCACTGGGCGTTTTAAGCTCAGCCGCATTTCTTTTCCTGCGGCAGGTTTTAGGTTGGAAGATGGGCTGAGAGTTGGATTGTCTGAGTGGACCAACCCTAGATACCTTACTGTCTTGGATTTATTTTGATGGGCTATTGTTTGGGATTTCATTTTATTTTAGACATATTGGATTTTGAATTTTTCTTTGTAAGTCATCCGTTTATATGACTTGGTAATTCATTTTCATAAGGCTTCCGCTTGTAAAATTTTATTTGTATGTTCTGATATGACACCAGAATGTGACACTTCTACCCTTGCTGGGTTGGGGTGTTACAACATTATTAACCACTCCCTTAGGTACAGCCTTAGAGAAATCAGCCATTTCAATCATCATTGCTGTTTCTTTTAAATTGGTAAGTTTTATTTTATCAAACAACGTGGTAGAAATAAGGTTTACCCCAGCCCCCAAATCAGCTAATGCGGGAATTTTAAGATTACCGATAGTGCATGGAAGAAGAAAACTTTCCTGATAGTGTTGTTTCTTAGGAAGTTTGCTTGGTAGGTTATCGTCGTCTTTCGATTTATCATCTTCTTTTAGGTAGTTAATCCCGGATAGATCATTGGTGACAGAAGAAGAGGTGCATTGTTCTTTCTTCGGTTTATCTTGTGCAAATATGGCTCTGCAGGCAATGGCTTTGTCGCTACTGGTCTCAAGGTTTTTAGCTAACTTCCCAATATGGGTTTCGAGGTTTTTAATTGCGGCATCTTGGTTCCGCAAGTTCATGTTGGTGTCTTCTTTTACCTTGACCATCCATTATTTGAGTCTATCGCTTTTCTTTGTAGATTCCTCGATATGTTTATGCATTATTTCTTCAAGGGTTGGTCTGGGAGGATTGTTGTTGACTCTTGTATAGAACCTTGAAGATTTTTCTCGGTATCTGGTCCCGTTACCATTGTATTCGTTGAAGGGACTTCCACTTCTATATTTTACTTCTTCAATACTTTTAACTTCCTCGTTGGAGGAGCATTCCTTAGTAGGGAGAGCCCTATTGTGTTCATTTCATTCAACTTGTATGGAATACACATTTTCCTTGAGCTTTTTCATGTCTCTTCTGAGGCTTTCTAATTTGTTGTTTATTGCTGCAAGGCCTTCCATATTTCCACTCTTACTTCGATTGCTTCCTCCATTGTGCCATTTGTGAGAGTGGTCAACCATCTTCTGAATAGTTTCAAGAGCCAATGTTGGAGTCATTCAAGGAATTGGTCCCTGAGAATCGATCATTTGTCTTGAGGAGATGTTCAGACCTTTATAAAAGACATTCACCTTTTGCTGGCTGTTGAGGTCGTGAGTAGGGCACTTGTATAATAATTCGCTGTACCTTTCCCATGCTTGGTACAACGTTTCATCACCCTCCTGCTTGAATTTATGGATTTCTTCTAATCGTTTAGCAGTCCTAGATGGAGGACATTATCTCTGAATGAAATATTATTTTAGGAGAGGCCAGGTGTTGACTATTCTGGCAAGTAATCGATCAACCCATCTTTTAGCAGCTCTAGTGAGAGAAATAGGGAACACACGTAACATGACAGCATCGTTTGAGACTCTAGGAATTTTGAATAGGCTGACAATGTATTCTAAGTTGTCTATATGCTCATGAGCATCATCGGTAATGTTTCCTGAGAAAGGGTTTGCACGCAACTCCCTCATAAATTGAGGTTTGATTTCGAATTGAGCATCTTCAGCGATGGCCGGCTAACAATCCTTGGTCCTTGTTCTTCTCTTGTCAATGCCAAATATTCCTCGAGAGTGAGGTCATCAATGTTAACAACTTCCATGGTACCTGAAACTTGAAAAGAGATCGTGAGAAATTGAGAAAATTTTAAAATAAAACAAAATGAAATACTTAATAGAAATCCTAATATAACTCCCGGTAGCGCCAAAAACTTGATGCGGTTTTTCTTGACCGTGTTTTAATATTTATAAGTCTCGTTATACCTATGGTCTACCCTAATGCACTAACGGGCAGTGTACCCGGTCGTTTGTAGTGTAGTATTTCGGTAAAATCGAGGTCGTCCCAAGAGCTATGTGTGTGGATTTAAACTAAGTCTAAGTGTCACAAATTTTAATATGATTTCGATATTGAATTAACTAATTAACTACTAAAGCAAATAAAGGCAAAGGTTGTGATCAATAGAGGAGATAGATGCTAACCTGGTTACTCATCCTAATTAGTAATGTTTACGTCTAATTACTTCCAATTACTTTAGGTGGGGTCAAAGTCGAGAGGACAACAATTGGTCAGTTCGTCCTAACCTATCAGCAAAGGGTCTCATTGGAGAAGTCAGGTGTCCCCTCATAAGTCCAGTTGTTCATGGTCTCCTAAGCCAAGTCATTAAGTACCGCTACATGATAGATTCATAATAGTGAGTGCCCGGGCGCTAGCATTTTAGACACCCACCCCATACTTCTTAAGTTCATCCAAAAGGTAGGTGATCAGTTGGTCAAATCGCACAAGTAGAAAGGGTCACCAGTTGGTCATATCTTACCCTTCCGTCTCGCCTACTCACTTAGGGTCGGGTTGGTCATATCTCCTAAGCAACTAGCCTCACCGCCATTCAAAACTATCGAAACAAGGGTAGCTACCAACAAACTATGCATGCATTCACTTAGAAATACTTATACAGAAGCAATATAAACGCAAAAAAAAGAATTAAGGAATCATAACTAGGCCAGCAACAAGAGGTGCTTAACCGTTCATATTAACTATAACAATCGATTCAATGTTTAATTTTACGTAATACATTAATTGAAAGTAAAAAAAAGATAAAATTCTAATGCTTATCGTAGGGGAGTGATTTCTCCCTTGGAGATAGCTCCGTATGATCCTCTAGATCTGCCTTCGACTTTTTTTCATGTTCACTGATTGTTGTGTGTGAAATGGGATGATTTGAAATGCTGGAAATTGTGGGGTATTTATAGGCCAGATCTAGTTACGGCGTAACTAATTATAAGAGTTACGCGTAACATACAATTCTTCGTATTTTGCACTAAAATCTTTGGTTACTGGCGTAACCTCCGGAAGGAGTTACGCCAGTATCTTCAATAAATCTTAGTTACGCCGTAGTTGTTGCATGAGTTATGGCGTAATTAGTAGCGGCGCGGAACCTCATTTGACCTAATATGGTTACGTCGTAATCTTGGATAGAGTTACGCCGTAATCTTCTGTTGAGTTGGTTTACTGAGCCACGCTTTAGTTACGGCGTAATTGTGAGAGAGGAGTTACGCCGTAACTTCTTCAAAGTTAGCATACTATGATAAATCTTCAATAAACTCTCCAAATCCGATTCCCTTTAGCTCCAATGCTCGTAATTTACCTGAAAGTGAAATATAATGGAAAACAAGTGTAAATCCATATAAATGATATAAATTACAAGCATTATCGGGGGACATTGACACTTAATATTCAGGAAAATTTGATGCTATCAGTTTTCTAAGGTCGTAGGGTATGCTTTTATCCCTAACTCTTTGAGACTACCTTAAGGTTATTGCCTACGAAATCTCTAGGTCAATCATAAACTAACTCTAAGGTTATCTTTGGATGTTTAGCCTACAAATCCACTAAGTGACTCATAAACTAAGGTTCACAAAGATTACTCAAGCATTCAAACACAACGATAGCCTAGTGCACTCCTAAGCCATTTACAATTAAGATAAGAGACAACCAATCAATAATTAATAACTAGGTTTCATAGATCTAAGCAAACACACGAGAAATTTAGCCGGACATTTTAAACATGCAAGCATACACACATTCAATCGAAGACATAATGAAATCAAGCGAATAAAACACTTATCTTGATGTAATTTAGGGTATGAGAACCCTAAGATACTGTCCAAACTGGACTACAATCATTTTAGGTTTTTACTCCACAAGTCTACCTCTACAAATTATGAAAATTCAATTTCTATATATAGTTTTACAACTGCGATGACATCGCCTTATAGGTAGGATGCCGTCAGATCGCCATCCGATCGCTGTCATTAGGGTTTCGTCTTGGCCAAGTAATAGTTGGGACGGCGTCACATTGTGGTTGTGACGCCGTCAGTCTTCAGCAGTGACGTCGTCTGATTCTGGATCTAGGCCGTCTAAGATGAAAAGTCTTCGTGAAGCCCTTCCTCTTCAAAGCCTGACGCTGTCAGGTGTAATTTAGCAAAAAGTCTACCGAGTCGTCACAAATTTAATTATGTATAAAGGGACGGCGTCACCCTTTACATGGGACGCCGTCAGCTTCAAATTCAGCAGCTTGAGTGTCTTCGATCTTGACTTAGCCATTTTCTTCATACATTCACTCCTTTTTGTCCAAATAAGCATCATTCCAGCATTTTGCCTCCAAGAGACCTAAGAAGTGAAAAGGAACGAAATTAAGCAGTAACGGATATAAAAGTGGGCAATTAAGGGCTTAAATGACCCCTTAAAAGTGTACATTTTAAATCCTTATCATAAACTATGAGAAATATTCGTTAGGGAAATCTTAGCGCCAAAGTTAAATTTTCTTATGACATTTACGAGCTAAACTTTAGTCTTAATAAAGCGTCTCATGGATAGGAATTATATGACAAGCACAAAAACCGTTTACCACTCAAATTCCACCCCAAAATGTGAGGTTCGCCCTAGATCTTTAGGAATAAAAGCATTCACCTTTAATCTTTGAGAGAGTGTACCGAGAGTATAATAGATTCTAGAACTTGTTTTGTGATGCATTCCGAGATCGCTATTGAGACTACACTTGTGTAGTTAGGAGTAACTAAGTGATAAGAGGCATTAGGATAACCCTTGTTTGAAACTTGTATTATAATTACATCTTCCATGTCGGTTGAGTAATTACCCCACACCCTTGCGATGTACTCATCTTTAGTACACGATAAACCCAGTTAAACCCTCAGAGCCTATCCTTATCACGGTTCTCGTGATGTTTTGGTTTTCCGGAATATCAATGAAGAGCATTGTTTACAATCCACCCCCAAATGTACACCCAAATAGCCTTAGCCTACCTTGTATGCACTCACCTTTAGTGCATTATTGTTATCATTACTAAACCCTTAGTTCAAATATCTAGTTACTTGCATGGTTGCTAAGTCGAGTCATATCTTTTGTACACAGTTTTGGGACGATTGGGACTCATGGGTAAAAAGTAATACTTTATGGAGTAACGGGAAAGAACGATAAATTCAAATTCCCTTTGTCTACGTGATTGAATACTCCAAGTGTTTTGATCTTTTCAAATCAGTTCAATTAGTGTTAGAGAAATAAAAGCTCAAGTGTAGGGATGCTCCTATAAATCCCTTATATTTTGATGTTATCATATAGGATGGTAGAGTAAAAGGTATGAAAAAATCAAAAAGAAAGTGTTCAAAAAAAAAAAAAAAAAAAAAAAAAAAAAAAAGAGCTACCATCCTACATCTATCTTTATGTTTATATTTTTAAATTTATGTTTGTTTTGTTTCAAGTTATCTAGTGTTAGTGAGTCGAGTCTTGGCTTAGCAATGACACGCTTTACATGCTTGTAACATAAAATTTTTGACTTGCCACCACTAAATATCCCCTATCCAACAAAACCCTTTGTTTCCCTACCCTAAGCATAACGTTACAACCCTTGTAAAGACCTCTTAGATAGTTGTTCCTAGGTTCTTACGCCAAAGCGGTGGAGGTTTGATCTATTCTCAAGCTTATGGTAATCTATGTTCTATGCCAGGTAATGAGTGTTTATCTTCCATTTCCATTCATATTATATTTCATATAAATTCGAGAGATGAGAGAATCCAAACACTACTTGTGAGGTGCTAGTATATAACTTCCGTGCTTGTTATGACTATTTTGGCGCTTTTACTTGTTGTAAACTATTTTAAACCAATGATTCATGCCCCCTAACTTATAAATTGATTGGTCAAAAGCACATTTGCTTAAGGACAAGCAAATACCAAGTGTAGGGATATTTGATAAGGATTTAAAACGTACGCTTTTAGCGGTCATTTAAGCCCTATTTTGAAACATTTTATATGCGTTACTGCTTAATTTCGTTTCTTTTCACTTTTTAGGTCTTTTGGAAGCAAAATGCTCGAATGAAGCACATTTGGACGAAAAGGAGCAAAAACATGAAGAAAATGGAAAAGTCAAGATCGAAGCCACTCAAGACTGATCAGCAGAACCTGATGGCGTCCCATCCAAAGGGCGACGCCGTCCCTCTATGAAGACTTGATCAAAACATGCATGCGATGGCTTAGTGAAATTTCTTGTCATTTAACCTGATGGCGTCATGCTTTAAATATGGAGGGCGTCACTCACAGTTTTCACCCTAGACGGCCCAGATCTAGAATAAAGACGACGTCTCAACTAAAGACCGACGGCGTCACAACTCTAAAGTGACGCCGTCCCATCGATGACTTGGCCAAAACGAAACCCTAATGACGGCGACCTGACGGCGTCCCATGCAAAAGGTGACGCCGTCGCGATTGTAAATCTATATATGGAATTCGATTTTTCTGTTTTTAAAGGAGGTAGATTTTTGGAGAGCAAACCCTAACTCAGTTGTAGTCCGACTTGGACAGTATTCTAGGGTCCCATACCCTATTTTACACATCAAGATAAGTTTGTTAATCCAATTTATCATTATGTCTACCCCATATTTGATTGATTGTGTGTATGATTGCATGTCTATCATGTATAGCTAAATTACTTGTGTGTTTGCTTAGATCTATGAAACCTAGTTATTGATTGTTGTTAGGTTGTTTCTTGTCTTAATTGAAATTGGCTTAGGAGTGCAACTAGGCTATCGTTGTGTTTAATGCTTGAGTATGCTTAATGATGATATGGTGCATGGATGAAATAGCTTAGGCTTGCCGATTCCGTGAATCATATACGAGAGATAACCTCAAAGAACTAGGAAATACGCACGCCCTACGACCTTTAGGAATCCAACATGTTAAGATAAAGGACGTGACAACACAACCAACCAATAAAAGATAACTAGGGAGTAATAGCATCTAAGTAAACAAATCTTTAATCATCATACGAGCACACCTCAATTAGACATAGCTATTCGTAGTAGTTAGATAATTAGATAATTAGTTAAAGTAGAGTAATAGATAGAAGTATCACCCCCAACCAATTGTCCCGAGATTTTACCTTAGCTTTCTAAAAAACCATAAAAAAGATTAAAAAAAATAATCATCCTCAACCCCACCTTCTCGTCATATATTTCTTACTAGCATTCCTATTCCCCTAGAGAACGATACCAATCCTCAAGGCTTACACCATACTACACTACAACGATTAGGTTCACTGCCTAGGAGGTTGAAAAACCTGCTCGTAGAAAAGGAAGTTTCCTTGACCCCGAACGCGCCTTTCGCGCGCATCACTCGCTCAGCTAATTCTCGTGTCTAACAAGTCTGGCCGCCAAAAGAGGAATGAAGTGATGCACTGGCTCTCCAGTCACAGGTAGGACTCTAGCTAGTGTGGTCATCGAGCTTTCCCCAAGCTCAAAAGTGCTTGGAGTTCCTTCCTCGGCTCTCCAATGGCAAAATAATGGCAATAGAAACTACCAACGTTTGTGATAAGGATTTAAAAGGTACACTTTTAATGGGTCATTTAAGCCCTCAACCGCCCACTTTTATATCCGTTACTGCTTAATTTCGTTCATTTTCACTTTTTAGGTCTCTTGAAGGCAAAATGCTGGAATGATGCTTATTTGGACGAAAAGGCGTGAATATGTAAAGAAAATGGCTAAAGTCAAGATCAAGACACTCAAGCTGCTGGAGATGCACCCAACGGCGTCACAAACAAAGGGCGACGCCATCCCTAACTTTGTGACGGCTCAGTAGACTTTCTGACGACGTCACTACTGAAGAACGACGGCGTCACACATGTCAACTGACGCCGTCACAAGCTGATCAAGACTATCACAACATGCGCGCGAAGTAGCTGGCCATAACTTTTGCATATGAACTCGGATTTAGGTGATTCAAAAGCCCACGCGACCGGAACAAGAAAATCTACAGTTTGGTGAAAACGTCTTCGTGACACCATCACTCTATAGATGTGACGCCGTCACCCTTTGCCGACGTAAAATCGCTTATAAATAGAACATTATAACTTCACTTTTGTAGGCTCTAAACCCTAACTCCGATTCCGGGCTTAGATACGTGTTTTTCCAAAGAACTTTGAAGGTTTCAATCACTCCAAAAACATCTTGTAATGGTTTGTTGATTATATCTTAATCCATATTTTCAATTTATCATTATGTCTACCCCATGTTTGATTGATTGTGTGTATGCTTGCTTGTTTAACTTGTCTAGCTAAATTTCTTGTGTGTTTGCTTAGATCTATGTGTTGGGATATAAATTCAAAGTGCTGCTGAAAGTCAAAGTGCTGAAGAAAGTCAAAGTACTGCTTAATGAAAGTCAAAGTACTGCTCGTGTCAAAGTACTGCAAAGGCTAAAGGACTGTTATGAAAATCGTTAAGGATTATTATGTAATTTTAGAATATTCTTAGATTAGAATTAGTATTACTTGTCGTACAAGGAATGTAATTGTAAACCGACTAGGGTATTCCTTATGCCTATAAAAGGACCCCTAGATTGGCATTAGACGTACGAATACAACTTAGAACTTACATGCAAGTACGATATTAGAGTTATTTAGCGATTAGGTTTGTTAGTGAATCTGTATAACAAGCAGGTTCAAAATTTGGTTTTAATATAACCGTTGTAGTTTAAGGTTATTCTTCTTAGCTTTATTGAAGTAGTTTCCGCATACTTAATAGAGTTATATCAATGTTTCATTGTTAGTAATTTAGGATTTATCCAAGGTTGCTAAACCCTTACAAGCTACATAGTTAGTTTGGTCAGAGTATATCGATCCAACAAGTGGTATCAGAGCCAGGTTTTGATCCTGGGACCTGTGGGTTATGGGCCCACTACGCTTCCGCTGCGTGGAAACTCGATTAAGAAGAAACCCTTAAAACCGATTTAACTACAAACCCTAAAAGATGTCATTCAAGTCGCACCACCCTATCCATCACCTCACTCGAATTCTATCATCAAGAAGGAGAATATGATCTCTAGAGCATGAAGATGAGGCGATACATTGCTATTACAGACCATGCAACGTGGAATGTGATTGTCAATGGTAATGTCGTTCTTGAAGAACACGTAGAAGTTCTGGACAACCTAAACCACCTAAGCCTACCTTTCCAAAGTACTACAATAAGAAATCAAGAAAAGGCTCTCAACATATGTTGTCTCGCTATTCACGATGGTCATCTACTAAAGTTTCATGATGCTAAGGATGCAAAACAATTATGGGGCGCTCTCAAGACAAGATTTGGAGGTAATGATGCTTCCAAGAAGATGCATAGAAATCTGTTGAAGCAACAGTTTGAAACATTCATTGTTGGTGAAAGAGAAGGTCTTGATCTTGCCTATGATGATTCCAAAATCTTCTTAGTATGCTAGAGTTATACAAAGCAGAGGTATGTGTTGAGGATGCAAACCTGAAGTTCTTAAGAAGTTTGCCATTCGTATGGCATGTGATTGCTACTATGATTAGAGGACAACCTGGATTGGACTCTATGGACTTTGATGATCTCTACAACCATTTAAAGGTGTATGAGCATGAGATGAATGGCTAAACAAGTTCAAAATCTCACAACATTGCTTTTGTGTCTTCTGAAAATAGAAGCAGTACTTACACTAAAAGTACTGCTTATCCTTCTCAAAGTACTATTGGTGATAAACAACATATTTACACAACCATGACTACCCCCACCTCATCACCAACAAACACCATCAACTCTGATGAAGTTGTATGTTCCTTCTTCGCTCAACAAGCCACTTTACCTGTTACTTATGAAGAAGATTTGTCACAAATTGAAGAGGATGCTCTAGAAGAAATTGACATAAGATGGCAAGTTGCCATGATCACTGCAAGGATTAAGAAGTTCATGAAAAAAACAAGAAGAGGCATTGACTTCAAACCCAAACATGGTATAACGTTTGACAAATCCAAGATTGAATGCTTTAATTGTCAAAAGCCTGGACACTTTGCAAGAGAATGCAAGTTTGCTAAATATCAGGCAAATAGAATGATTGAGAAACCCAAGCTTGAACTAAAAGAAATTCCTATTACTGAACCAAATCCAAAAGCTTTGGTTGCTCAAGAAAATCTATCAGAGGTTGACTGGAGTGCTGAATTTGATGATGAACCTGTAACCTACTCTATGGTTGCAATGGAAGAGTTTGATTGGAGCACAACTTTTGATGAGGAACCAAGATTCGCTGCTTTAGAATCAAGAGATGGCCTTGGAAGCTTTGATTAGAGCATGGAAAGTGAAGAAGAACCTGTTCTGCTTGCTATGGTAGCTACTACACCAAGTTCAACCACTATCTCTGAGGTATGTTCTAAATGTAATGATTTTTATCAAAAAGTGCTTAAAGATTATGTAACTGAAAGAGATAATTGTAGAAGGGCTAGGTCTGAGGTAGCTGGTTATCAATTGACTTTAGAGTCAATGGAAGCCAAAATAATCACTCATGAAAATAATGAAATGGCTTGGGCAGAAAAATATGAGCAACAAGATTATCAATTAAAATTGAGTGAATGGAAGTTATGATGTAAGGTTTCTGAACTTGAAAAGATGACTAATGAAAGGGATGAATTGATAAAAAAACTTGCTTGTTGGGAAGAATCTGGTCTTTCACATGTTAGTTTTGTTGAAAAACAAAGAAGATCACACATTATAGCTGGCCTAGGTTTTGGTATGGACTTAGCAGTACAGAAGAGAACCCACCTAGTGATAAGGAACAAATTGATTCATAGGAGATAACAACTAGTGATGATGAACTCATTAGCTCAGAAGAAAACACATCTAGTAATGAGGAATCAATTAGTCAAACACCTCCTGAATTTAAGAAATACAAGGGTTATAATGCAGTTGCTCCACCAACTGGTAGTTTTCAACAACTTAGGACTGATGTTTCTCGTTTTGGAGTAGACAATTTAGAGTTTAGGAAAAAGCTTACTGGTCAATCTAATTCAGGTCCATCTAGTTCTGAATCCCCAAAAGAAATAGTTGAGAAACCTAAGGATGAAAATGTTAAGAGTTCAGCAGTACCTTCTCAAAGTACTGCTAGACATTCAGCAGTACCTTCATGAAAAACTTTTCAAAATACTGCTAAATCTTTTTGGGATAATTTTGGTAAGGATTGTTTTAGTCATTCACCAAAAAGTCAGGATAGTTTTGGTCATAGAACTAAAGGAAGAAATTTTGGGATTACGGGTAAAAAATTATGCTTTGTGTGTTATAGTGCTGATCATTTGATTAAGGACTGTGACTTTCACTCAGAATATTTAAGCAAATACCCAAAGACTACATCTACCAACCATAAGCCAAGGGAGAATAAACCAGTTTGGAATCACTCACATAGGGTTAACCATAGTAATTTCTCAAAAGACTATAGGTACCCTTGATAAGGTTTTAAAAGGTACCATTTTGAGGGGTCGTTTAAGCCCTTATTTGATCACTTTTGTATCCGTTATTGCTTAATATCGTTCCTTTTCACTTTTTAGGTCTCTTGAAGGCAAAATGCTGGAATGACACTTATTTGGACGAAAAGGCACGAATATACAAAGAAAATGGCCAAAGTCGAATCGAGACACTCAAGGATGAAAACATAAGGTGGCGTCCATCGCTTAAGCTATGACGCCGTCGGAGGATTTTGTGACGGACGAACCCAAAACTCCTATTTTCAAGAGGCGGCGTCGAGTTATAAAGAGTAGGCCGTCGCAACTCGGGCGGCCTAGATGCAATCAGACGGCGCCGAGGTCAAGAGGACGGCGTAACAAGCATAAGGTGGACGCCGTCGCAAGACTAACGTGGCCAAGACGAAACCCTAATGACGGCGACACACGGCGCCACAAAACATAAGGTGAAGCCGTCGCATGTGTAATCTTATATATAGAATCCGAATTTTTCAAGATTGGTGTGTAGTCTTTTGGAGTAAAACCTAAACCGAACCAAGGCTGTCTTATACAAGATTTTAGGGTTCCAAACCCTATCTTACATCAAGATAAGTGTTTTACTTCATTAATACAATTATGTCTTTGATTATTTGTGTGTATGCTTGCATGTTCTCCATGTCCGGCTAATTTATTTGTGTGTTTGCTTAGGGAATATGAAACTTAATTATTGAATATTGATTGGTTGTCTCTTATCTTAGTTGATTAATGATCTAGTAATGCGATAGGTCATTCGTTGTGTACTTAATGCTTGATTAATCTTTGTGAACCTTAGAATATGACTCCTTGAGTAGTTATAAGCTAAACCATCCAAAGAGTGCCTTAGAGTAAGAGTTTATTATCCCTAGTGGGTTTTGTAGACGAGACCCTTTGGTAAGTTCAAAGAGTTAGGGAGAAACGCATACCCTACAACCTTAGACACACAACGCAACTAGGAATAAGGACGTGACAATTCAACCATCAATAGGAGATAATTAAGGAGTAGTAAAACCTAAGTAAACACATCTTTAAACTATCATACGAGCACACAATAATTAGACATAGACTACATACACCTTAGATTAGATAATTAGATAAGTAGAGTAATCGGTAGCAATACCAACCCCCAAATCCAAACCCCGAGATTCGTACCTTTCCAATATCTAAAAAAAACATAAAAGATAAAAAAATAATCTTCCTCAACCCCAACCTTAGCGTAGTAACTTCTTACTAGCATTCCTATTCCCCTAGAGAACGATATCAATACCCGTGGCTTACCCTAATTACTACACTACAACGATTAGGTTCACTGCCTAGGGTGTTATAAAACTTGCTCGAAGAAAAAGGAAGTTCCTTTGACCCCGAACGACGCGTGTAGCGTTATCAACCCTCACCAGAAAAAACCTTTTTCCAAACCACCAGTACCCTCAAGCACTTTTCAAGGTACCGGTAAGTCAAAGTTTCTCAAGCAAGTACCTTCTCAAAGCATCGCTAGGTTTTCACCCAATCAAGGTATTGCTAGCAATTTTTTGAATGGAAGCCCTAGGAGATCCAATTACTATCAACCTAGAAGGCATTACACCTCAAATAGAGTACCTAGATCCAAGAAATAAACACAAAAAACCAACTGGGTTAAGAAAGAAAGTACTGATGGGGTACAAACAGTACTTTCAGCAAGTTTTGTTGAAAAATAAAAAGAGAGTTTTGTTGAAAAAGAAAATATTGTTGAAAAAGAGAGTTTTGTTGAAAATTCAACACAAGTTTTGAAACAAAAGATAATACTGGATCATGTTTTCAAAAACAGTGGAGATTACATACTCAAAGAATTTGAGTATGTCACTCCTAAAGGGAACACAAGTCGAGAATGGCTTGGGTTCCTAAAAGAAACTAACTCTTTCATCTTTGTGCGGGGCAACCCGTAAGAGGAGCTTAAAGATCATTTGATTGTTGATAGTGGTTGCTCGGAAGCATGATAGGAGACAAGGAGATTCGCTGATTTTAAATCATATTTTGGAGGAAGAGTTGCTTTTGGGAATGATCCTAATGGAGGTAGAATTATGGGAAAGGAACCATCAAGGCATGACGCATTGATTTTGAGAATGTTCGTTATGTAAATGAGCTCAAGTTCAACCTTTGTCGTTATCTCGGATCGTGACAAGAAGCACCTGTGTTATTCAACGACACGAATGTCTTATTCTTTCCCCGAGTTCAAGCTTGTTGATGATCACTTGGTAACACTGAGAGTACCAAGAACCAATGATATCAAGTCTCACCCAAAGTGTCTCATATGAATGCAGTCAAGAGGATTTTTAGTTATTTGAAGCAACAACCTAAGTTAGGGTTGTGGTATCCACTTGATTCACCTTTTCACTTGGAAGCTTTTTCAGACAGCGATTATGCAGGTGATAATTATGATAGAAGATCAACCACTGGAGGATGCCAATATCTTGGAAGAAGATTAGTTTCATGGCAATGTAAGAAACCAACCATTGTAGCAACATCATCCTTTCAAGCGAGAATATGTTGTCATTGCAAGTATTGTGGACAAATCTTGTGGATGCGAGAATCAACTCTTGGATTATGGATTCAATTTTAAGAATACTCCTATCTACATTGACAATGAGAGTACAATTTGCATTGTGAAGAATCTTGTTTATCATTCCAAGACTAAGCACATTGATTAGGCATCACTTTATTCGAGATTGTTATGAGCATAGGCTCATTAATCTTGTCAAGGTCCACAGATGATAATGTAGCTGATCTACTCACAAAGGGCTTTGATGTTTCAAGATTCAATCATTTAGTGGTGAGTATTGGTATGATTAACTATTAAGCTACAATTAAGGGAATGACTTATTAGTTAGTTAGTTAGTCTCATGCATTGTTTAAGGGGAGGCAATACAATGCTCTTTGCTGTTTGTGCTATTATGGAAAAGAGGATGGAATTACTGCTTGGTATTTATTGGAAAGTACTGCTTTGAACATACTGCTTTGGAAGTACTGCTTACGTGGAAAGCACTGTTGTCTTGTCAACGTACTAGTCCAACAGTCAAAATAAGGGGTAAAATTCAAACAACGATAACTTTATTAATTGGGCTTTGATTTTTTAAATCTTACCTATAAATAACTACCCTACCGATTTTTACTCTCATCTTTATACTTATCCATCCATTTATCACTTTTCTCATCATATTCACCTTTTCCGTTTCATCAATTCTTATATCAAACAAGCAATGGCTAATCGTAACACCGTTAGTAAGCACAACGTGGTTGCTAACTTAGACAAGACACCTTCTAATGTAACTTTTCATGATATAATTGATTTCCTAACTGGATCTTCCATCAATTATGCTCTATTGGTCGAACCTGACATCATTTGAACCCTGGCTTCAACAATTTTGGGCTACTGCTAGATCTTATATGCAAGATGATGAATCCTATATTCAGGCTAAGGTTGCTGGAAAGATAGTTAGAATTAGTGAAGCCACAATTAGGGAAGATTTATTGTTTGATGATGAAGAAGGGGCTATTCGTTTTGACAAACAAGTGCTTTGGGATACATTAAGAGATATAGGGTATGAAGGGTCTCTCACTGAAACAACTTTTAAGAAGCCCTTATTTAGTCCACACTAGAAGTATCTCGTTCATGTATTTCTTCATTGCTTAAGTCCCAAGAGTACTTCATGGGAACAATTCGGATCCAATATCACCTCTGCTTTAGTGGGATTAGGTACCAATCACCTCGTTAACTTTTCAAGAATGATTCTGGATGGTATGCTATCTCACATCTCCAATGGTTCACCATTTCTAATGTACCCTCGATTTGTTCAAGTATTCTTGAACAAACAGCTTAAGGATGTCCCTAAACCTTCTAGCTTGCTACCTGTTGTAGTACTTCCACCAAAGGTATTTACTTTCATGGCTAGAAAGAGTGACAAGTTTTCTGGGAGGGATACACCATTAACTGCTCACATGATGGCGGTAGTACAAGCTGTTAGAGATGAAGCTACTTCCAGTGCAAATCATGAGCTTTCAGTTTCAAGGGAAGGAACTGCTTCTCCTACTGCACCTTCCCCAGCTCATGAAGTTCCTCAACATACTGCTTCCAGGGAAAGTACTGCATCTCTGCAAGGTACTGTCCATGCTGATCCAGAACAAGATGTCAACCCACCATTATCTCCCAATGATTATACTTCCACAGATGGGTCTCAAACATCTGGAGGAGATGAGGGAGATATGGCTTCTGAGGGATTGGTTCTGGATAACTATGCTTTGACAAGGGAGCTATTGAGATTGAAACAGGATTATGAAGCTCAAGCTGCACAACTTTTGAAGTTGAACACCAAGTTTAGAAAATTGAAGAAATTTGTCTAGCCATTAGTTCAACATCACAGGCTGTGGGTCAAATCTCAGAAGCAGAAAGAAAAGAAATTTAAGAAGGTTTCTACGAGCAAGAAGCTTCACAAGCATTCTTCATTCCAATTGGGGAGGAATTTGGAGCAACAAAATTTGAATGAAGATGCTATAGATCTTGATGAAGAACCAGATACTGAAACTTATGATGATTCACATAAAGAAGCTGAGAAAATTGAGCAAACTGAGCCTCAAGGTACTGATGCTCAAGTTGATACTCAAGGTACTGTCATACAAAGTATTGGTTTACGAAGTGCTGGTGATCAAGGTGCTGATGTTCAAAGTGCTGGTACTGCTCTTCAAGGAACTTTTAGGCAAGAACTCATTACACCAAGAACCTTGATTTTTGATGAAGAAGCTGGTCCTTCAACAATCATACATGAGGAAGCTCAGCAAAAGGAACATACTGCAAGTGATGATGAGACCATTGCTCAGATTATGCTCAATATGTCAAGACCAAGAGGTATTAGTATTCCTGGAGCTGAACAACCTCAAGACTTAAAATCTTCTCAACATACTCAAGAGTTAGATCCAAAAGATAAAGAAAAAGGTATTCTGGTAGAATCAAAGAAAAAGAAGATGAAGCTTACTTTGGCAGAATTAAGAGATTTTGAAGTGGCTAAAAATGAAGAAGCTGCTAAAAAGTTACAAGTTGAATTAGATGCTGAAATTGAAATACCAAAGAAGCAGACAGTTTTACCAAGAAGACCACAAGTTATTGCTAAAGAAAGGAATGCCATGATGGCTTATCTGAAGGGTCAAGGATATGTAGGTTTACAAAAGTTAAGATATCCAGAGATGAAAGACTTATATAATGCTGTTAGAGAGTCTTATCAAAAGAAACTTGATAGTATTATTTCTATTGATGATAAGCACAATATGGATGCAAGAATAAGAAGTTCAAAGAGAAAGAGGACAACTAATGATGAACAACTATCAAAGAAGTTTATATTGAGAATAGATACAGTTGATGAGCTGAGGAATTATCTAAGAGTTTTTGATTTTGAGCATCCTAAGTCCAACGAAGTTGCAGAAACAAAGTCTAAGATGTCTACATTTGAAGTTGTAGAATCAAAGGAAGGAGATTATCTTATGTTTCACAGAGAAGATGAAAGTTTTAGAGTATTCAACTCATTGTGGGAAATACTGCATATGATAGATAGAGAAGATCTGTTTCATCTGTATCAACTAGTGCAAGATTATTTTGAACATATTCCACCAACTGGAGTGGGTTTAGTCTTGCTGGGTGATCTTACAACTATCTGGGAGATAGAAGAAACAAGTACTGATGCGCTCTGGAACAACCAAGAAAATTGGGAAATCACAAGCTGGAGATTCTTTGAAGAATCAGGAGTGCATGTATTAGATTTGAAGATGGTACCATGATTCATATGCTAGCAGAAAGGAGATATCCACTTACAAAAGTTCTTATGATCAGGATGCTAGATCATGGTATGGAAGTTGAACAGGAGAATGAAACAGCCCTTATGGTCATTGAATTGTTTATCAAATGGACAACTATGGCTGATGATGATGCATAAATACTGGTATGATTCTTAATTATATATTTTTTTTTGAAAAATCAGTACTTTATTCAAAGTACTGCTGGACAAACAGTACTTTCTCAAGGTACTGCTTGCAGCTCAAAACCAGTAAAAGTCTTTTAAAAAAAATAAATAAGCAATTTTTGTAAAGTGAAAAATACTTTTTGAAGCACAAGATAACAACAACAAATTGTTTTGAGAATGGTAATCAACTCACCATGTTTAATAAACAAGAAAGAGTTTGACTCATCATGAGGGTGCGGCTCGATGTGATTATCAAATCCGTTTTAGTTGACAATTTACTAAAAATTGTATGGCTTTCAACTCACCATATCTGTAATAGTGAAGAGTTGGCTAGCCCACAAGATAATGGCTTGTGGTAAAGGCTGTGGAAAAACCATTTGTATGGTAATTAGTTCACCGTGGTTGTAAGAACTAACTAGTCCAAAAGCAAACGGCTATTGGTAAAGACTTAACAAATCCGTTGATAGCTGATGATTTGCTAAAAATCATATGGATATCAATGTACCATGGTTTTGCACACCTAAACATTGGCTACTCCAGAGTTAATGGCTTTGGTAAAGAGACATCCAAATCCATTAAATTTTCAATGATTCACCTCTCACAGGAGTTTACACACCTGGAAGTGATGAGAATAATATGAAACTTAATGATCTGATGTACATTTTTGCCATATGTTGCTGAGTAGCTGAAAAGATCTGTTGCTGATAAAGGTTGCTGATAGAAATTGATGATAAAGGTTGCTTATAAAGATTACTTTGATGATGACAATACAGGCAAAGTGAGTACAAGACAAATCTGAAGATAAAGACACAATTTTTCCTTGAAGACAAAGATGTTAAAGTTAAAGATACAAAGGAACTTGAAATTAAGCAAGTAGAATTCAAGTTAGGGGAGGATTGTTGAGATATAAAGTCAAAGTTCTGCTGAAAGTCAAAGTGCTAAAGAAAGTCAAAGTACTGCTTAATGAAAGTCAAAGTACTTCTCATGTCAAAGTACTGCAAAGGCTAAAGGACTGTTATGCAAATCGTTAAGGATTATTATGTAATTCTAGAATGTTCTTAGATTAGAATTAGTATTACTTGTCGTACAAGGAATGTAATCGTAAACCGACTAGGGTATTCCTTATGCCTATAAAAGGACCCCTAGATTGGCGTTAGACGTACGAATACAACTTAGAACTTACATGCAAGTACGATATTAGAGTTATTTAGCGATTAGGTTTGTTAATGAATCTGTATAACAAGCAGGTTCAAAGTTTGGTTTTAATATAATCGTTGAAGTTTAAAGTTATTCTTCTTAGCTTTATTGAAGTAGTTTCCGCATACTTAATAGAGTTATATCAGTGTTTCATTGTTAGTAATTTAGGATTTATCCAAGGTTGCTAAACCCTTACAAGCTACATAGTTAGTTTGGTCAGAGTATATCGATCCAACACTATGACACCTAGTTGTTAATTATTGTTAGGTTGTCTCTTATCTTAATTGTAATTTGCTTAGGAATGCGACTAGGCTATCGTTGTGTTTAATGCTTGATAAATCTTTGATAGTTTATGAATGACTTAGTGGATTTCGTTTACAAAACCCAAAGATAACCTCAAAGTTAGTTTAGGAATGACTTAGTGGATTTCGTTTACTACACTTAAGGGTGACCTCAAAGAGTTAGGGAATGCACACCCTACGACCTTAGAAGACACAAAGCGTTAAGAATAAGGACGTGACAATTCAACCATCAATAAAAGACAACTATGGAGTAATAGCATCTAGGTAAACACAGTTTTTAATCATCATACGAGCACACATCAATTAGACATAGACTACCCCTTAGCTTAGTTAATTAGATAATTAGAATAGTAGAGTAATGGGTTGAAATACCACCCCCCCCAAATCCAATACCCCGAGATTCGTACCTTTCAATTTTCTAAAAAATATAAAAAAGATAAAAAAAAATTAAGTTTCCTCAACCCCAACCTTAGCGTAGTAATTTCTCACTAGCATTCCTATTCCCCTAGAGAACGATATCAATCCCGAGGCTTACCCTAATACTAAACTACAACGATTAGGTTCACTGCCTAGGTGGTTGAAAACTTGCTCGAAGAAAAGGAAGTTTCCTTTGACCCCGAACGCGTTATGCAGCGTATCAAGTTTTAGGCGCATTGCGGGAATAGAATAGCTAGTTAGGCTTCTATCTCATTTAGGTTCCCTTGCTTGATTCCTATCAAGTAAGATTTTTTCTCATTTTTAGCTTCCTTGTATTCTATCCCCCTTCTTCGTGAATTTGTTCGTCAATCCCACCATTTTTCATCATGGAAGGTGATAATCAACCACCACTCATTAACCCACCACCAAATGACCCGCCAAGAGGCCGCACTCTTGGCGAATACTCTAGACCAAGCCACCAAGGCTATAGGAACACCATTGAGCTCCCCGATCAAGCTCAAACTACGGCCCTGCGATCCGACACCATCCGGTTGGTGCAAAACGGATGTGCATTTCATGGACTTCATTCCGAAGATCCTTATCAGCATCTCAAGGACTTCCTTAAAATCGTTGATTCCATCGACCTTGATGCTACCACACGGGAGACCACGCGCTTGCGTCTCTTCCAATTCTCTCTACGGGACCAAGCTAGTAATTGGCTTAACCGACTTCCCGCCGGATCCATCTCAAGTTGGGATGATCTCATGACTCGTTTCCTCGCCCAATTTTTCCCACCGGGGAGAACTACCAAACTTAGGAATGACATCTTGATGTTCCAACAACGTCAAGGCGAAACTCTGTGCGAGGCGTGGACTCGATTTAAGGACTTGCTCCACAAAGTCCCTCATCACGGCATCGATCTTTGGCTTCAAGTCCAAATCTTTTATGATCGTGTCAACTTCTCAACTAAGCAATCCAGCGACCAAGCGGCCGGTGGCAAACTTAGTGAGCTCACCGTGGAAGAATCGCGGGGTACAATAGAGGACCTTGCCCTCTATGAAAACGAATGTTGGAATGACCCCAGTGAGTTGCCCAAAACCGTTAAGGCAGTCTTTTTGCCTCCCATTGACTCAGAACCTTCCAATCATAGGATGCTCGAACTTGAAGATCAAGCCAAATTCCTAAGGAGCTCCTACGAGACTCCTAAGCTCGAGCCAAATGACTTAGGAAAATCCTACAACAACCCTCCAAACACCGGAACTTCCACTAGTCTTGAGGGAATGGTGTCCAAATTCATGTCATCTCAAGATGCTCGATTGACGCAACTTGAAGCCGATTTCAAGAAACGACAAAGCGAGATGACAACCAAGCTCGACACCCTCTTAAAAGCCTTCAATGGACAAAGGGATGAAATACAGGAAAAAATGGAGGAGATGATGAACTTAGTGAAAGAGTACACTAAGACGAAGATTCCCGAGAAGGTGTTAGTGAGAAACGATGAGCACGCCACCCCCACTTTGTTTGTTAACGCCATTTCCATTGCTTCCGATGAGGATGGAGCATTTGAGAAGAAGGAGCCTGAGAGCAGCAAGGATAGTAAGGATAAGAATAAGGCTCGGACTGATGATGAACCCAAATTCATCAAGCACTACCTTAAGCATGAGATCAATAAGAAAACAATTGTCAACCAAGTGAACAACTTTAGGTGCAATGATGTTCTTAGGAAAGCCCTCTTAGGTGAAATAGGAGAGGAAGAGTATGACACCATGCCTGTGGGACCTATGTACGAGTCGATTCTGAGAAAGCCAGTAACTAAGAAGCAAGAGATCTCTGGGAACTTTGTAATTCCATTTAGCATAGGTGACTTAGAGAACATAAATGCCTTGGCCGACCAGGGATCTGATGTAAACATAATGCCACTGTCAGTCTATAATAAGTTAACTAAGGAGGAACCGACCAAGACCAATCTTAGACTTTCCTTAGCAAACCATTCATATGTTTATCCCATAGGAATACCGGAGGATGTCTTAATTGAGGTTGCCAATATTGTCTATCCGGTGGACTTCGCAATTGTAGACATTGAGGAAGATAAAAACATGCCATTAATCCTAGGAACACCTTTCCTGGCCACCGCCAAGGCAACCATCAAATGCGGTGAAGGGATTATGATACTCAAAAGTGGAAAAGGACAAGTTAGGATACCTATTGTTCCGAGATATCCTTTGAAGATTATGGGGAAGGTAAAAGATAAGAATTCACAGGTCTCCAATAATGACGTTAAGAAGAAAATTGCTCAATGGGAAAAAGGGCTTAGAAATTTCATGAGTCAAGAGATGGATGCGACATTGTGGAAACGTGATAAAAAATTAGGGAACAATTACACCACAAAGCCACAGCCTCGAAAGAACCCTAAAGAATTTTTGAATGTAGAAAAGGTGCTTTTGTATAAATCAAGAATAAAAGCATTAAAAGGAAGGAATAAGTCAAGATGGTTTGGACCCTATACGGTAAAAGAGACTAATCTAAAAAGTGAAACCGTTATCATATTAGACGAAGATGGGAGAGAGTTCACAGTAAGCATTCAACGTTTACAACCTTATGATGAAGGCTTTGTGAAAAAAAATAAGAACGGTAGTGAAGTCACGTAGGAGCACGACTTCGAGTCTAGCTAAAGGACTCATAAATAAAGAAAAGCGCTTCGTGGGAGGCAACCCATGCTTAATTGTTTGCTTGTTTGTGTGTCGTATATCTTTTCATTGATTGTTTATTCTCATGTTTGAATTTGTGAAAATGCTTTATTTTGTCTTTAACCTCGTCTTAATTACATATAAATGTATTTTACAAAAAGGATAAGTGTATGGAAGATTACACACGTTTTCAAAAGAACGTGAACATGAGAATTATGATTATCAAAAAGGATATATATGTGTGTTTGTTAGAGTCAAATGATTGTATCGAGTCATAATGGATGTTTTGCAGAAATTTTTCCGATTCTAAAGATGTAATTTTTCGAAAAACGCAGCAGACCGGTTTGTCGGGATAACTTTGACGGCGTCGGGAGGAGTAGAAACAACTTATCTAAATTTCTCTCGTTTTATGTGCTACTTATAAATTTTAGAACTTCTCGGTCTTAATTTTCCGAAAAGCGCAAACATCCATTCCACAAGCATTAGATCTTATTTAAGTCTGGAATTACATCTTGTTGTGATTTTCTTTGTTCGGTTTGATGCTTTGGGTTGTCGTTTTCTTATGAGTGTGCGGTTTTATTTATCAAGAAGAAGAAACATAGTATTGGATGGAGCTTATCACATACATTCTTCTTGGAAAGAATTTAACCACCGCTTCACACGGATCCTACCAAGTCGATCGGGAGTATTAGTTTATTTCTCTTTAATTACCTTCCATTATCATAACTTTGATACTTTCGGGAACATTGGGGACAATGTTCGGTTTAAGTGTAGGAGGGAGAATAAAGCGGAACTTTGAAACTATGCTTATCCTTGACTATTTGTCTTGTCCTATTTCATTTGTGTAACAAACCATGAGAAATATCGGTTAGGGTAATTTTGGCACCAAATTTAAAAAATTTCATGACATGTAGGAGTGGGCCATTAGTCTTAATAAAGCGTCTCATGGATAGGAAGTTATATGACTAGCACAAAAACCCTTTACCATTCAAATTCCACCCCAAAAAAATGTGAGGTTCGCCCCTAGATTTGTAGGAATTAAAGCATTCACCTTTAATTCTTTGAGAGTGTACCGGTAGTATAATAGATTCTAGAACTTGTTTTGTGATGCATCCCGAGATCGCTAGTGAGACTACACTTGTGTAGTTAGGAATAACTAAATGATAAGAGGCACTAGGATAACCCTTTTTGATACCGTATTATAATTACTCCTTCCATATCGTTTGAGTAATTCCCCCACACCTGCGTTGTACTCATCTTTAGTACACGATACCCTAGTTAACCGCTCGAGCCTATCCTTTTCGCGGTTCTCGTGATGTTTCGGTTTTCGGAATATCAATGAAGATCATTGTTTACAATCCACCCCAAATGTACACCCAAATCGCCTTAGCCTACCTTGTATGCACTCACTTTTAGTGCGTTATTGTTATCATACTAAACCCTTAGTTCAATTATCTAGTTACTTGCATGGTTGCTAAGACGAGTCATATCCTTTGTACACACTTTTGGGACGATTGGGACTCATGGGTAAAGTTAAATTTTATGGAGTAACGGGAAAGAACGTTAAATTCAAATTCCCTTTATCTAGGTAATAATGTACTCCAAGTGTTTTGATCTTTTCAAATCGGGTCAAATTAGTGTTAGAGTAATAAAAACTCAAGTGTAGGGATGTGCCTATAAATCCCTTATATTTTGATGTTATCTTAGAGGATGGTAAAGTAAAAGTGTATGAAAAAAAATCGAAAAAAAAAGTGTTGAAAAAAATATGAAAAAAAACATACGGGCTACCATCCTACATCTATCTTTATATTTATGTATGTTTGTTTCAAAGTTATCTAGAGTTTAGAGAGTCGAGTCTTGGCTTAGCAACGCCATTCTTCTCTTGCTTGTAACATAAAGATTTTTGACTTGCCACCACTAAATCGCCTATCCAACCAAACCCTTTGTTTTCCCTATCGTAAGCCTAACGTTACAACCATTTAAAAGACCTCTTGGATAGTTGTTCCTAGGTGCTTACGCCAAAGCGGTGGAGGTTTAATCTAGTCTCAAGCCTCTGGTAATCTATGTACTAGGACCGGTTAATGAGTGTTTATCTTCCATTTCCATTTGATATATTTCATATACACCCGAGAGATGAGAGTATCCAAACATCACTTATGAGGTGCTAGTATATAATTTACGTGCTTGTTATGACTTTTGCGAGGCTTATACTTGTTGTGAATTGTTCTAAACCAATGCTTCATGCCCCCTAACTTATAAATTGATTGGCCGAAAGCACATTTGCTTGAGGACAAGCAAATACCAAGTGTAGGGATATTTGATAAGGATTTAAAAGGTACACCTTTAAGGGGTCATTTAAGCCCTTAATCGCCCACTTTTATATCCGTTACTACTTAATTTCGTTCCTTTTCACCTTTTAGGTCTCTTGAAGGCAAAATGCTGGAATGATGCTTATTTGGACGAAAATGTGTGAATATGTGAAGAAAATGGCTAAAGTCAAGATCAAGACACTCAAGCTGCTGGAGATGCACCCGACGGCGTCACAAACAAAGGGCGACGCCGTCCCTAACTTTGTGACGGCTCAGTAGACTTTCTGATGACGTCACTACTGAAGAACGACGACATCACACATGTCAACTAACGCCGTTACAAGCTGATCAAGACTATCACAACATGCGCGCGAAGTAGTTGATACTGTTTTCGCCATAACTTTTGCATATGAACTAGGATTTAGGTGATTCAAAAGCTCACGCGACCGGAATGAGAAAATCTACAGGTTGGTGAAAAAGTCTTCATGTCGCCGTCACTCTATAGATGTGACGCCATCACCCTTTTCCGACATAAAATCTTCCTATAAATAAAACATTATAACTTCACTTTTGGTAGGCTCTAAACCCTAACTTCGATTCCAGGGCTTAGATAGGTGTTTTTCCAGCAACTTTGAAGGTTTCAATCACTCCAAAAACATCTTGTAATGGTTTGTTGATTATATCTTAATCTATATCTTCAATTTATCATTATGTCTACCCCATGTTTGATTGATTGTGTGTATGCTTGCTTGTTTAACATGTCTAGCTAAATTTCTTGTGTGTTTGCTTAGATCTATGACACCTAGTTGTTAATTATTGTTAGGTTGTCTCTTATCTTAATTGTAATTGGCTTAGGAATGCGACTAGGCTATCATTGTGTTTAATGCTTGATAAATCTTTGATAGTTTATGAATGACTTAGTGGATTTCATTTACAAAACCCAAAGATAACCTCAAAGTTAGTTTATGAATGACTTAGTGCATTTCATTTACTACACTTAAGGGTGACCTCAAAGAGTTAGGGAATGCACACCCTACGACCTTAGAAGACACAACGCGTTAAGAATAAGGACGTGACAATTCAACCATCAATAAAAGATTACTAGGGAGTAATAGCATCTAGGTAAACACATTTTTTAATCTTCATACGAGCACACATCAATTAGACATAGACTACCCCTTAACTTAGTTAATTAGATAATTAGAATAGTAGAGTAATCGGTTGAAATACCACCCCCCAAATCCAATACCCCGAGATTCGTACCTTTCAATTTTCTAAAAAATATAAAAAAGATAAAAAAAATAATCTTCCTCAACCCCAACCTTAGTGTAGTAATTTCTCACTAGCATTCCTATTCCCCTAGAGAATGATATCAATCCCGAGGCTTACCCTAATACTACACTACAATGATTAGCTTCACTGCCTAGGTGGTTGAAAAACTTGCTTGAAGAAAAGGAAGTTTCCTTTGACCCAGAACGCACGTTGTACGCGTATCAGTCTGGCGCCGACCTTCTTCCTAGGTCCAGGTTGGATGTCAACGTATGTGGTCTGCATGTAGGGATCAGATGACTCCGGGAGAAAACACTCTCTCACAATGAGTGGCATAGGAGGCTCATTGTAGGTGTCCAAAGGTGGTGATGCCAAAGGTGGTGATGATGTAGGAACTGTAGTGGTCTGATGGTAAAACACAGTAGGTGGCGGCAATGGTGAGGTAGCAATGGGTGATGTGGTGAGTGGAGCTGGTGATGGTTGGGCTGATGGTGAAGGGATATCTGCCGGTGATACATGAGGCATGGTAAGAGCTCGCACATGCTTTCTACCAGTATGCTTGAAGATGGAACCCTTGGGATGCAATCTGTAGGGTACTCCAAACGGTTCGGGCTCATACGACTTAAGAACTTTGAATCTTCGTCGGCGACGACAGATTGGTAAAGGTGATGACGTAGGAGTGACCGATGAAACAGAAGCAGTGCTTTTTGAGGATCCGGATGTTCCATCATCCACTGCAACATCCGTTGCGGGTAGCCATTGCTTTGACTGCAGGTACTGATCTAGTGTCATAGGGGCAAAAGCTGAGTGCTCTCTAGAGTGAGCAGGCACGAATGGGATGACAGGGGTTCATGCGACCTCTCCCTCTTTGAAGGGTTCGGTCTCATCCGAAGCAGTAACTGGCAAGGCTGGGTTGGGGTTCACAGGCATAGAAACAACCGCAGAGGACATCGCGTCTTCCATTTCGGAATCCGAGGACAGAACGACAGGGTGAGAGGCAGACATGGTACTGTAACAACCCATAAAATAGTAAAATGCGAAAGTTATATGATCATCAAGATTTTAGTTAGTCGTGCACAATCTGCCAAAAAAATCTCCATGCCTAACTAAAATGAATGCAATTTACTTATGATCTAGTGATGCATTAATCCTAAAGCATAGAGCGGTCACGGAGGGCATTGGGTAGTGGTGTAAAATAGTCCCGTTTTAAAAGTGCAGTTATAGTCCAAATGTTCTTAGAAAAACTCTTTGGTTCTCTATAACCTTGGCTCTTATACCAATCTGTAACACCCCCAAAGATCATCATGACAGCGAAAGACTAATAGGGGTGTTACATGGATGGGGATCACAGTCAATAATCATAGAAAACGACTCAAAAGAGACGTTTTAAGAAAAGTAGTTATCATTCATTGAAAACTCATTGTTTGTTACAAAATATTCCATATTATTTCACATGTTTCCCCAAAATACTGAGCACGAGTTTGTAAGAAATGATAACATTATGTTTTACACCACAAATAAAGGTCTTGATATGCCCGCTCCGTGCCAAAAACATGACCTTCATTGATTATCTGAGATAACATGCTTAAAAAGGTCAACAAAAATATTGTGTGAAATCCATAAGTTTATAATAAAGTTGAACACAAGAACATGAAAATGATAATTTTAAACTAATAATATATCATAAAGAAAATCACAGATTATTATGCGCTCAGCTCATGCAACCAAGACTCAACTGCATACACCGAATTACTGGTGTACGTAAAGTTTGCCCCAAAGGAGGTAATAGCCAATTACCTAATGTAATTCAAATATGGTGCGCCCCTGTTATTTCCTATAACCAAGACGGGGTTGTTACTCCCCATAGTACTATTCACGATATCTGCGTTCACTCGCGGTGACTAATGGTTCAAGATACAGGGGTCTTACGGCTAAATACTTAGGCAAGTCCAATAATCAAGTAGCGAAAATTTATGAAAAACCTTGTGTTCTAGTTTAGAGCATGTATCTCCCTTGCGGGGTTTGCAAATAAAAGTAAAAGCGAGGCTGTGAACTCACCTTAGTGGAAATGATCAAGCACAATATCATCAAGTACGATGTAGCGGAGGCTTCAATCCGAAACCTAAGAACGAGATGGCAAGTCTCAGAGTATGGTAAACCTTTGGTTCGCGACCAAAATAATAGAGCATTGAATTACTTATTCAATAGAGCATTGAATTATCCAATTCAATAGAGCTTTGTGTGTGCTTAATGTTTTAAGTTAAATGAAGTACCGACATAATAATGCTCATTATAGATTTTAGGTCGTCAAAATATTCATTTTATGAAGTCGTGATAAGTTTATAATTTTTCTAAACTTTTTCCTGAATTTACACTTTTTACCCTTAAGTTTCAAAAGGTACTAGTTTAGTCCCTCAACTTTGGGAAAATGACATTTTGTACCCAAAATGTTTTATACTCTATAACAACCCCGAAAATCTTAATGACATCGGAAGACTAATTCGGGTGTTACTTGAATGGAGATCATAGTCATAATATAGAAAACGACTCGAAATAGACGTTTTATTAAAATAGTTATCATTCATTGAAAACTCATAGTTTTTACAAAACGTTGTAAATAGATCAAGTGTTTTGTTCCAAAGGAAAGATCATGAGTTTGAAAGAAATAACAACTTTTATGTTTTACACCACCAGATAAGCCTTGCCATGCCCCATTCCGCGCATTGGTCATAATCTTCACTGATTACCTGAGATAACATGCTTAAAAAGGTCAACAAAAATGTTGAGTGAAATCCATAGGTTTAAAATAGTTGAACACAAGTATAAAATCATGATCATTGTAAACTAACAATATCATAAGAAAAATCACTGATTATTATGCGCTAAGCTCATGAAACCAAGACTCAATTGCATACACCGAATTACCGATGTGCGTAAGTATGCCCCAAAGGAGGTAATAGCCAATTACCTAAAGAAATTAAATATGGTGTGCCCGGTTATTTCTCTATAACCGAAACGGGGTCATTAATCCCCATAGTACTATTCACGATATCTACGTTCACTCGTGGTGACTAATGGTTCATGATCAGGGGACTTGTGGCTAAATACTTAGGCAGTACCAATAATTAAGAGGATAGAGCATTTATGAAAACCTTGTGTTCTAGTTTAGAGCATGTATCTCCCTCGCGGGGTTTATAAAAATAAAGTAAAAGCGAGGCTATGAACTCCCCTTGATAATAATGACCACGTACAAATAGATCAAGCACAATGTAGCGGAGGTTCCAAACCGAAACCTAAAAATGATGAGATGGCGAGTCTCGGTAAAATGAGCATTTTGGTTCGCAACCAAAATAATAGAGCATTGAATATTCTTATTCAATAGATCATTGGATTGCCAATCCAATAGTGTGCGTGCGTGCTTAACGTTTTAAGTTAATTTACGTGCTACATTGTCTTAATTAATGATCCTCACTTACGCATAAGTGAAATGTTTTCCCCCGTTGTGATCTTAATGGATTGGTTGAGTATTTTAACTTGTTTAGATTCCCCGTGTGTTTTGTCGTATTAAGTGTATATATATAATTATTTTCTAATATATATATATATATATATATATATATATATATATATATATATATATATATATATATATATATATATATATATATATATATATATATATATATATATATATATATATATATATATATATATGTTTATCAATATCCGAAAATAATAGGTTCATTTGATCAAAATACTGTTTTACAAAGTTATGATAAGATTATAAGTTTTCTAAACTTTTCCCGAATTTACACTTTTTACCCTCAAGTTACTAAAAGTACAAGTTTAATCCCTCAAGTTTGAGAAGTTTACACTTTCTACCCGAAACACATTTTATATCAAAACTTTCAGAAATGACATTTTCAATCCTTTGGTAAAACTGATTTTACAATAACAGTCCTTCTAGTTCAATTTATACGCTTTAAAACCTTTACTTTTCAAACTTGACACTTTTAACCCAAACTTTTATTATTACTAGTTTTAGTTAATTACATGATCGGTCCTTGTGGTTTACATGCGTGCACATGCACGTATGATTTGCCCCTTATTCTTTCGAAAATAGTATTAATAGTCCCTAGACTTTCATGAAACACTTTTCATATATATCTATTCCCCTTTAGCTTTTTAATATGTTACCATTTCGACCCTAAGTCTTATAAAACGGAAACTTTGTAAATCAATTTCAACTTATTTCCAACTTATCTTTAGTGCTTAATAGCTTATTATTGACTTATTGGGCCGGGTTTAACTCTTGTTGGACTTCGTATGGGCTTTATGGGCTTAGTAGTTGGGCTTTAGGCCCGTTATTATTTGCGTATGAAATAAAGGTATACGTGAGGTTCTCAAGAGTTTGTGTTGTGTTTTCGACGTGTTTAACGAGTGTTAGCATGTAACAAATGGGTGACTTATTGTCAAAGGTGTCTATTCCAAACTACGCATTATGATCTAGTGAGAATTGGTGCGTATAATGTTTTTAATCGTGTGATATCTAAGTGTAGACGAGAAGATTATGAAGTGAAAATGAGTTAAGGGTGACTTACAAGCACTCATTATGAGTGAAGATGAACGTTGAGGTGATAATTCAAACTCAAACCCCGTGTTCTTATAATATTACACGACTTAATATTTGCCCGAATAATTCTTTATCAAAGCTTGCTAGTGTTTCTTCTCGCAACGATTTCCCTTATGAACCCAAGTATGATCAACAACAACCCTTAAATGTTTTCCTTTTTCCCTTGACTCGTACCACAGTGGACGACTATTAGTCTGGAGAGTGTGAAAGTTTGGGTGAGATTTCTTTGAGTGGTGTGTTAGTGAGAGTTTGCTAAGTGTAGGAGGATATTTAAGGGATAAATGGGTATGGTCTTTCTTATATTTTAACCTTAGTTTCTCCTAGGTCTTCAAGATAGCATAGGTAAAAAGATGGTGTGGGTATGGAGCGTGGGTGAGAACCGGCCACATTTGTGGGCATGCAAGCTTATGTCTTGTTAATTGGTGCATGAGGGGAACACTAAACCCTTTGGTTAACAAGGTCAAATGTGGTCAATTGAGGGAATTAAAATAAGGGCTTTTACATATATGTCCTTGCTTATTTTAAAAATTACATATATATCCTTTGAATGCATTAAAAGTATTGTACTTTATGCATAAAAAAATAGTACAAAGGACATATATGTAAATATTCATTTTGGGAAGGATATACATGTAATTCTCCCTTAAAATAATGATAGGGTGGCTAGCATTGGTCTTTGTCTCCTTTTTATCACACATACACGCCAACTTTGGACTTGAGTGAAGATGTCAATTTGTCTTTGGTTCTTGATTTCGTTTAGTCGACTGCCAAGAGAATATCACAAATTGTGATTTGTACCAAAACTTAGTTGCAAGGTTGAAATGGTATGTGGACTTGAGGTGGTAGAAACCGGTTAGACCCAATGGTTTGGTTTTGAAAGTCAAGATAAGTCAAAGGTTCCTAGGGTGTTTTATATGCCTAGTTATTATTTTGTTTTAGTGATTAGGGTGGCTAATTCAACATGTTTTGTTCCCCCTTTCTCACACTTACACGATAGATAAAGACCAAAGAGGAGGGGAATGTTTTTGGCCGAAATTTGATTTACTTATGTTGTGTTGTTTCTTCCATTCGACCGGTTATCAAAAACAAGAAAACACAGCATATTTTTAATACTTGGATTTGTTCATGGGCTTGGTAAATTGTCGAGGCCCAATGGGTAAATAAAAATGTTTAGGCTCGGGTTAAACGCAATGCCCAAGGATCATGGTTAATCGTGGGTGGGCTCAAGTTTGGACGAGGCCCAGTGATAAAAAAAATATAAGGTGGGCTTGGTTCGGTTATGAGGCCCATTGACAAGTTGGGTTGGGTCGTGAAGTGGTAAAAGTCCAATGAGTTCGAGACCCAAATCAATTCTAATATATTTTATTATAATTAAACTCGTATTTTATAAATTTTACATATTAGTTACATATTTTAAGATTATCGGGATCGTGGGAAATTTTGTTACGATCACTGGCAGTATATTTATGAGCGCTCAATTGCGTTGATCCTGCATATGCTAAATGATATGCAAATGTGATGTTTAGAAAATTTCATGATAAAATAAATCGTGCTTAATTTACGATTAAAGCTTTAAGTACATTGAAATTTTAAAGAGCTTACGGTACCTACCCTAAAGAGAACCGCGTCCAGCAGTTAAACTCATGAGGTTGTCATGGGTGATCTAGATGAACAGGTGGGGATACTTGGAACGCATTACATCCTCGCGCTCCCAGGTGAACTCTGCACCTCGTTGCTTGTGATTCCATCAAACTTTAATGATAGGAATGCGGCTTTGCTTAAGCCTCTTGACTTTTCTGTCCATGATTTCAACGGGTTCTTCGGCAAAGCTAAGTTTGTCATTGAGCTGGATGTCCTTGAGCGGTACGACTAGAGTTTCATCCGATATACACTTTTTAAGATTCGAGACATGGAAGGTGTCATGTACTCGACTAAGCTCTTCGGGAAGTTCGAGTTTATATGCCATGGACCAATTCTTTGCGAAATTTTGAGCGGTCCGACGTATCGAGGTTTGAGTTTTCCTCTTTTCCAATCGCCATCCCTTTCCGGTGATACTTTGAGCATTACCGTTCTCCGACTTGAATTCCATTGGTGTTCTTGAACATCTGCGTAGCTCTTTTTCTATCTCGAGCTGCTTGCGATCGTTGCCTAATTGCATTATCTTTCGTTGTCTCTTGGACAATTTCGAGGCATGTGAGTTGTACTTCTCCAACTTCGCTTGACAAACTAGCGATCGGCATTTTCTTCCATAGAGTGCTTCAAAGTGCGCTTTAATCTTTGGCGTGATAACTATTATTGTAAGAGAATTGACGAGGTAAGTGTTTATCCATCCCTTTCCGAAATCAATCACACATGCTCTTAGCATGTCTTCCGAGTTTGGATTGTTCTTTCACTTTGTCCATCTATTTGAGGATGGTACGCGGTACTCATATCCAAGCTGGTACCCATGGCTTTTTGAAGCGTTTGCCAAAATCTCGAGGTGAATCGGCTATCACGATCAGATATGATAGAGATTGGTACACCGTGACGAGAAACAATCTCCTTGATGTACAGTCTAGCGAGTGTAATCATCTCGTCGTTCTCCTTGATTGGCAAGAAATGAGCGGACTTCGTAAGACGGTCCACGATAACCCAAATGGTGTCAAAACCATTAGAAGTTCTCGGCAACTTCGTGATGAAATCCATTGTGATTCTTTTCCATTTCCACACGGAAGTTACGGTTGGGTTAACATACCGATGGCTTTTGATGTTCGACTTTGACTTTCAAACAAGTCAAGCACTTCTGGCGCGTGATATCGACCTTCATGTTAGCCACCGGTACAAAACCTTTAGATCTAGATACATCTTGTTGGGACGGGATGTATGGAATACTTCGATTTATGTGATTCATGCATGATGAGTTCTCGGATACCTCCGTAAATGGAATCCAACTTTGATTTTTGAAACATAATGTTCCGTCCGATCTCTTCACAAATCCATTCTCATTCTCCGGCATGCCATAAATCTTCTCATTCGGCCTATTTTCTTCTTTAAGTGCTTCGATATGAGCTTTAAGAATTTTCGATGGTAGGGGTGAATTGATTACCATTCCCAATGATCTCACTCTAAGTGGCTTAGGGCGATCTTTTATGCTCAAGGCGTCGGCAACAACGTTCGCCTTTCCGGGATGGTAACGGATCTCGCGATCATAATCAACGAGCAATTCTAGCCGGTGACGTTGGCGCATATTGAGTTCTTTTTATCTAAGATGTGTTGAAGACTTTTGTGATCGATGTACACTATACACTTGGTTTTGTACAAATAATGTCTCCATAATTTGAGTGCAAATACCACAGCGCCAAGTTCTAGATCGTGAGTAGTATAATTCTTCTCATGAGTTTTGAGTTGTCGTGACGCGTAAGCAATCACTTTGTTCCTTTGCATGAGAACAACGCATAAACCTATGTGTGAAGCATCGCAATATACTACAAAATCTTCGACTCCTTCCGGTAGTGCCAAGATGGGTGCTTCGGAAAGCTTGTTCTTTAGGAGTTGAAAAGGTTATTCTTGATCGTCTCCCCATTCGAATTTCTTCATTTTCGGGTTAACTCGGTCAATGATTTGGCTATCTTGAGAAACCTTCGATGAATCTTCGATAATAACCAGCAAGTCCTAAGAATTGACGAATTTCTGTGGGGTTGGTGGGTATAGACCAATTCTTTACTGATTCGATCTTTGCAGGATCTACATGGATTCCTTAATTGTCGATCACGTGACCAAGAAATTGGACTGTCTCAATCCAAAAATCACATTTGGAAAATTTTGCGTACAGTTCTTCATCCTTGAGTAACTTAAGGACAGGTTCTCGGATGTTCCGCATGTTCTTCTTTATCTTTGAGTAGATAAGAATATAGTCGATGAACACAATGGCGAATTTATCCGGATATGGTTTCTGAGACTCTATTCATGAGGTCCATAAATCTGACGGTGCATTAGTTAAACCGAATGGCATTACTTGGAATTCATAATGGCCATATCGAGTTCTAAATGCGGTCTTGGGTATATCTTCCTCTTTCACCCTTAAGCGATGGTATCCGGATCTTAAATCAATCTTGAGTACACACTCGAGCCTTGTAACTGATCAAACAGATCATCGATTCTTGGTAAGGGATAACGATTCTTGATTGTAAGCTTGTTCAATTCTCTATAATCGATACACATCCGAAATGATCCATCTTTCTTCTTAACGAATAAAACAGGTGCTCCCCAGGGTGAAGAACTTGGTCTAATGAATCCCTTTTCAGATAACTCTTCTAATTGTTTGGAAAATTCTTGCATTTCTGAGGGCGCTAAATGGTATGGTGCTCGTGCTACAGGAGTAGCTCCAGGAATAAGATCGATTTGAAATTCGACTTGTCGAGCAGGTGGGAGTCCAGGAAAATCTTCTGGAAACACCTCAGGGAATTCTTTGACTATAGGTACATCCTCTAGTCGTTTCTCTTCCGACTTCTTTTCTGTTACTTGAGCTAAGAAGGCATAACATCCTTTCTCCATGTACTTTATCGACTTCGCGCAGGATATGATACTTAAGTACCTTCTACTTTGATCTCCTTGGATGACTAAAGTTTTACCGTTGATCGGGATATGAATGGTTTTCTCGTCGCAAACTATCCTAGCACGATGTTTGGACAACCAATCCATGCCAATTACGACATCGAAACTTCCAAGTTTGATTCGCAAAAGATCTATGAGGAACGAGTGGTCTTGTAAAAGAATTGGGCAATTACGGATTACGGTGTTGGTTCCTATTATCTTTCCATCGGCAAGTTCTATCTCATAAGTTGTATCTAAAGGCGATTGGGGATATTTCAAGTAATGGTGCAAAAGTAGTAGATACAAAACTCTTATCGACTCAGTCAAACAAGATTTTGCGGAATGATTGTTAAGAGAATATGTACCCGTCCTAACGTCGGGGTTCAGCACATCTCCATCTCCTAGCACGTACGCTCTTGCACGCGCATTGTTGGTTTGAGCTGCATTCAACTTTGGGCATTGACTCTTGAAATGAATCTTCTCGTTACACCAATAACAATTCATGTTTGCCACAGTGTTTCCCCTTCCAGGGTTTCGGCAATGCTTTCCTTGATGACCTACCTTGTTGCACTTGTCCCACTTCACAGTACAAGGTCCAGAGTGGTGCATCAAACATCGGTTACACTGGGGATGTGGTCCTACATACCCTTTTCCAGCAGTGGGTGCAGCATAAGCCCTTGCGGCTTCTTGCCTTCGGTTTTGCCGATTGTGATGATGGTTTCTGTTGTGGTAGTACTGGTTGTTGTTCCGATTGTTGTTGTTAGATTGATGGTGGTTGGAATTTGAGCTTTTCCGTTCATCAAGCTTTCTTTTGTTGTGATAACGCTACACGCGTCGTTCGGGGTCAAAGGAACTTCCTTTTCTTAGAGAAAGTTTTATAACACCCCAGGAAGTGAACCTAATCGTTGTAGTGTAGTAATTAGGGTAAGCCACGGGTATTGATATCGTTCTCTAGGGGAATAGGAATGCTAGTAAGAAGTTACTACGCTAAGGTTGGGGATGAGGAAGATTATTTTTTTATCTTTTTTATGTTTTTTTAGAAATTGGAAAGGTACGAATCTCGAGGTTTGGATTTGGGGGTTGGTATTGCTACCGATTACTCTACTTATCTAATTATCTAATCTAAGGTGTATGTAGTCTATGTCTAATTATTGTGTGCTCGTATGATAGTTTAAAGATGTGTTTACTTAAGTTTTACTACTCCTTAATTATCTCCTATTGATGGTTGAATTGTCACGTCCTTAATCCTAGTTGCGTTGTGTGTCTAAAGTTGTAGGGTATGCGTTTCTCCCTAACTCTTTGAACTTACCAAAGGGTCTCGTCTACAAAACCCTGGGGATAATAAACTCTTACTCTAAGGCACTCTTTGGATGGTTTAGCTTACAACTACTCAAGGAGTCATATTCTAAGGTTCACAAAGATTAATCAAGCATTAAGTACACAACGAATGACCTATCGCATTACTAGATCATTAATCAACTAAGATAAGAGACAACCAATCAATATTTAATAATTAAGTTTCATATTCCCTAAGCAAACACACAAATAAATTAGCCGGACATGGAGAACATGCAAGCATACACACAAATAATCAAAGACATAATTGTATTAATGAAGTAAAACACTTATCTTGGTGTAAGATAGGGTTTGGAACCCTAAAATCTTGTATAAGACTGCCTTGGTTCGGTTTAGATTTTTACTCCAAAAGACTACACACAAAAAGCGAAAATTCGGATTCTATATATAAGATTACACATGCGGCGGCGTCACCTTATGTTTTGTGGCCGTCGTGTCGCCATCATTAGGGTTTCGTCTTGGCCACGTTAGTCTTGCGACGGCGTCACCTTATGCTTGTGGCCGTCCTCTTGACTTCGGCGCCGTCTGGATTGCATCTAGGTCATGCGAGAGGCGACGGCCTACTCTTTTATAACTTGATGTCGTCACTTGAAAATAAGAGTTTTGGCTTACGTCCCATCACAAAATCCTCCGACGACGTCGCGATTAAGCGATGGCGCCGTCACCTTATGTTTTAATGACTTTGAGTGTCTCGATTCGACTTTGGCCATTTTCTTCGTATATTCGCGCCTTTTCGTCCAAATAAGTGCCATTCCAGCATTTTGCCTTCAAGAGACCTAAAAAGTGAAAAGGCGATATTAAGCAATAACGGATACAAAAGTGATCAAATAAAGGCTTAAACGACCCTCAAAATGGTACCTTTTAAAACATTATCAAATATCCCTACACTTGGTATTTGCTTGTCCTCAAGCAAATGTGCTTTAACCAATTAATTTATAAGTTAGGGGTCATGAAGCACTGGTTTAAAGCGGTCCACAACACATATAAGCCCATAAAAGTCATAACAAGCACGGAAATTACATACTAGCACCTCACATGGGGTGTTTGGATACTCGCATCTCTCGGGTGTATATGAAATATAACAAATTGGAAATGGAAGATAAACACTCATTAACCGGTCCTAGTACATAGATTACCATAGGCTTGAGAATAGATCAAACCTCCATTGCTTTTGCGTAAGCACCTATGAAAGACTATCAAAGAGGTCTTTAAAGGGTTGTAATGTTAGGCTTACGGTAGGAAACAAGGGGTTTGGTGGGATAGGCTTTTTAGTGGTGGTAAGTCAAAAATCTCTTATGTTGCAAGTATACGAAGAATGGCGTTGCTAAGCCAAGACTCGACACTCTAAATTCTAGATAAGCTGAAACAAACAAACATAAATTAAAGGATAGATGTAGGACGGTAGCCCTTTTTTTTTTTTTTTTTTCCTACTACTTTTTTCTTTTTTTTTTTCATACACTTTTACTCTACCATCCTCTACGGTATCCTCAAAATGATAGAGATTTATAGGCACATCCCTACACTTGAGTTTTTTTATTATTCTAACACTAATTCGACCCGAATTGAAAAGATCAAAACACTTGGGGTACATTATTATGTAAACAAAGGGAATTTGAATTTAACGTTCCCTTCCCGTCATTTCATAAACTTTAACTTTTCCCATGAATCCCAATCGTCCCAAAACTGTATACAAAGGATATGACTAGACTTAGCAACTCATGCAAGCAACGGATAATTGAACTAAGGGTTTTGGGTGATAACAATAATGCACTAAAGGTGAGTGCATACAAGGTAGGCTAAGGCGATTGGGGTGTATATTTGGGGTGGGGTGTAAACAATGCTCTTCATTGATATTCGGAAAAACCGAAACATCACGAGAACCGCGAAAAGGATAGGCTCGAGGGGTTAACTAGGGGTATCGTGTACTAAAGATGAGTACAACGCAAAGGGTGTGGGGAATTACTCAACCGAGGTGGAAGAAGTAATTATATTATGGGTATCAAACAAGGGTTATCCTAATGCCTCTTATCATTTAGTTATTCCTAACTACACAAGTGTAGTCTCACTTGCTATCTCGAATGCATCACAAAACAAGTTCTAGAATCTAATATACTCTTGGTTCACACTCTAAGCATTGAAGATGAATGCTTTAATTCCTACTAATCTAAGGGTGATCCTCACATTTTGGGTGGAATTTGGGTGGTAAAGGGTTTTGTGCTAGTCATATAACTTCCTATCCGTGAGGCGCTTTTGTTAAGACTAATGGCCCACTCCTATATGTCATGAAAATTTCAAATTTGGTGCCAAAATTACCCTAACCGACATTTTCTCATGGTTTATTACACAAATACAATTGGACAAAGCAAATAATCAAGGATAAGCATAGTTTCAAAGTTCCGTTTTATTTTCCTCCTACGTTTAAACCGAACATTGTCTCCAATGTTCCCGAAAGTATCAAAGTTATGATAATGGAAGGTAATTAAAAGCGAAGAAACTAGTACTCACGATTAGCTCGGTAGGATCCGTGTGTGAAGTAGTGGTTAAATCCTTTCCAAGAAGAATTTATCGTGAAAAGCTCCTTCCAATATTATGTAACTTCTTCTTGATAAATTAAACACACACTTGAATAAAACAAAGCGAAACCTTCGCGTAAAATCGCGGTAATAATATATATATGACTCGATTTAAACTAGGATATAATGCTTGTGGAATGGATGTTTCAAATTTACGGAAAATTAAGACACGGAAAATTCCAAAAATTTATAAGTAGCTCGAGAAAGCGAGAAAAAGTAATCGATGTTTTACTCCTTCCGACGCCGTCGGTTGCAATCTGACCCGTCAGTTATCCCGACAAAAAGCGGTCTGCGATTTTCTAGAAAATTTACATCTTTAGAATCGAAAAAATTTACGCAAAACATCCATTATGACTCGATACAAGCATTTGACTCGAACAAACACGCATATATATATTTTAATGAATTGTTATTCTCATGTTTACGTTTCTTTTGAAAGCGTGTGTAATCCTCCTACACTTATCCCTTATGTAAAATACCTTTATATGCAATTAAGGCGAGGTTAAAAACAAAATAAAGCATTTTACAAATTTAAACATGAGAATAAACAATCAATAAAAGATATATGACACTAACAAGCAAACAATTAAGCATGGGTTACCTCCCACGAAGCGCTTTTCTTTATTTAAGAGTCTTGTAGCTAGACTCGTAGTCGTGCTCCTACGTTTTCTCATTACCGTCACCTTCCTCCTCATGACGGTCTCTATTGGGAGATTCTATGTTGTAGAAGTGCCCTATGATGCACCTTTCTAAGAGTTCGTCCTCTCCCCATTCGGTTCTAAATTTCGGTCCTAAGTTCAAGCAATCCTTATAGAATCCGAAAATCTTAGCCATAACATAATCTACTCCTTTTTCCTTATCCTCCTCATTCCTATAGTAGACCGATAGTTTAAGTTCCTGTTCATCATTAGAGAGTGATGAAAACTTTTCAATCTTAAACGGCATTTGGTAAGCTATATCATCGGTCTCATCCTTGAATCGCACTATTCCTAATGAGGGATCATAGGTCATCCCGGTGTTTTCTATGAAAGGTTTTCCTAGAATAACGTGGGACAAGCTAGGGTCTATGGCCGTGCTAATATCATTCACAATTATGAAGTCCGTAGGAAACGTGAAACTACCTACATAAACGGGGTAATCCCATAACTCTACCAAGAAAATTGCACCTAACCCAAGGATTATCGGGGTCTTGCCTAGTTGGAATAGGCTTCTTCATTACCCAATTGTAGTAGGTGCTAGTCATTATGTTGATTGGGGATTTGCTATCAATGTATGCTTTTGCCATGAAAATATGTCCTATGCAACATGGTATGTTAAGATTCCAAGGGTTCCCAAACTTGATTCTAGGGCTTTTCCTAACATACATGTGACGGAGGTCACGCACTAAGTGAGGGTGGCGAGATAGTTCTTGTTCCGTAGGAAACTTATTGAAATAGTCATTGTCTACTTCATCTACTTCCTCGATTGTTTCATTATTCTCAAGTGTATGGTCCTCGTCGTCATTGGTTCTATTAGGTTTCACTAAGGCGATGGTATTGACGAATTGGACATGCTTAGCTAACTTACTCGGGTCCTTAATCTCTACACCGGAAGGCTCGGGAGTTGAGATAGCATTAACCTTCCTATCACTATTGGTTATGGATTTAAAAAGGTTGTCTATCTTCCTATCCATTTCGGCTTGTTGTTGGTTAAAACGGTCCGAGAGCTTAGCCATTTGGGCTTCTTGGGATGCAACTAGGTTTTGCAACATCCCTTCGATGTTTTGTTGGTTAGGACCGTGGGATGGGGCCATGAAAATCATTGGAAGTGAATTCCTTGGTTTGTCCCCAATAGAAGTCGGGCTTGCCCTTCCATGCTTCTCGGGTTTCATTGAAATTCCTAGGTCCGGGTATTGTAGGAATCTTCCTCCCGTTCCATTAATACATGAGGATGCGTAGTCAGCGGAAGCATGTTTGGGGATCGGGTGCAAGTCTGGCGTGTTATGAGGATCATAAAAGCGGCTCACACGAGGAAGAAACTTTGTTCACATGGCGTGAAGACTTAGGGTTTCGTAGGAACTCATTAGGAATTTAACTTGATCTTCAAGTTCGATCATCCCTGGTCGGAAGATTGTGAATCAATGGGAGGCAAGGAGATTGCCTTAACGGTTTTGGGCAACTTACGGGTCATTCCAACTTTCGTTGTCATAGAGAGCAAGGTCTTCTATTATACCCCATGATTCTTCCGCGGTGAGATCACTAAGTTTTCCACCGGCCGCTTGGTCAATGGATCGCTTGGTGGGAAGTTGACATGATCATAAAAGATTTGGACTTGGAGCCAAAGATCAATGCCGTGATGAGGGACTTTATGGAGTAAGTCCTTGAATCGAGTCCATGATTCAGAGAGATTCACCTTGGCGTTGTTGGAACATCAAGGCGTCATTCCTAAGTTTAGTGGTTCTCCCGGTGGGAAAAATTGAGCAAGGAAGCGAGAGGTGAGATCATCCCAACTTGAGATGGAGCCGTGGAAGTCGCTCAAGCCAATTACTAGCTTGGTCCCGTGAGAGAATTGGAAGAGACACAGTAGCGTGGTCTCCCGAGTAGTAGCATCAAGGTCGATGGAATCGACAATTTTGAGGAAATCCTCGATCTTGATTTGGATCTTGAACAAAGTCCATGGAATGCACATCCGTTTTGCACCAACGGATGGTGTCGGATCGCAGGGCCGTAGTTTGGGCTTGGTCGGGAAGCTCAATGGTGTTCCTATAGCCTAGGTGGCTTGGTCTCAGTATTCACCAAGAGTACGGGCTCTTGGCGGGTCATTTGGTGGTGGGTTGATGAGTGGTGGTTGGCTATCACCTTCCATGATGAAAAGTGATGGGGTTACGAACAAAGGTCACGAAGAAGGGGATAGACTACGAGAAAGCTAAAATGAGAAAAATTTACTTGATAGGAATCAAGCAAAGAAACCTAAGCGAGGTGGACTCTAACTAGCTATTCTATTCCCGGCGTGACAAAAACTTGATAACGCTACACGCGTCGTTCGGGGTCAAAGGAACTTCCTTTTCTTGAGCAAGTTTTATAACACCCTAGGTAGTGAACCTAATCGTTGTAGTGTAGTAATTAGGGTAAGCAACGGGTATTGATATCGTTCTCTGGGGAATAGGAATGCTAGTAAGAAGTTACTACGCTAAGGTTGGGGTTGAGGAAGATTATTTTTATCTTTTTATGTTTTTAGAAATTGGAAAGGTACGAATCTCGGGGTTTGGATTTGGGGGTTGGTATTGCTACCGATTACTCTACTTATCTAATTATCTAATCTAAGGTGTATGTAGTCTATGTCTAATTATTGTGTGCTCGTATGATAGTTTAAAGATGAGTTTACTTAGGTTTTACTACTCCTTAATTATCTCCTATTGATGGTTGAATTGTCACGTCCTTATTCCTAGTTGCGTTGTGTGTCTAAAGTTGTAGGGTATGCGTTTCTCCCTAACTCTTTGAACTTACCAAAGGGTCTCGTCTACAAAACCCACTAGGGATAATAAACTCTTACTCAAAGGCACTCTTTGGATGGTTTAGCTTATAACTACTCAAGGAGTCATATTCTAAGGTTCGCAAAGATTAATCAAGCATTAAGTACACAACGAATGACCTATCGCATTACTAGATCATTAATCAACTAAGATAAGAAACAACCAATCAATATTCAATAATTAAGTTTCATATTCCCTAAGCAAACACACAAATAAATTAGCCGGACATGGAGAACATGCAAGCATACACACAAATAATCAAAGACATAATTGTATTAATGAAGTAAAACACTTATCTTGGTGTAAGATAGGGTTTGGAACCCTAAAATCTTGTACAAGACAGCCTTGGTTGGTTTAGGTTTTACTCCAAAAGACTACACACAAAACCGAAAAATTCGGATTCTATATATAAGATTACACATGCGGCGGCCACCTTATGTTTGTGGCGCCGTCGTGTCGCCGTCATTAGGGTTTCGTCTTGGCCACGTTAGTCTTGGCGACGGCGTCACCTTATGCTTGTGACGCCGTCCTCTTGACTTCGGCGCCGTCTCGGATTGCATCTAGGCCGCCCGAGTTGCGACGACCTACTCTTTTATGACTTGCGTCGTCACTTGAAAATAAGAGTTTTGGCTTCGTCGTCACAAAATCCTCCGGCGTCGCGGTTAAGCGATGACGCCGTCACCTTATGTTTTCGACTTTGAGTGTCTCGATTCGACTTTGGCCATTTTCTTCGTATATTCGCGCCTTTTCGTCCAAATAAGCGCCATTCCAAACATTTTGCCTTCAAGAGACCTAAAATTGAAAATGAGCGATATTAAGCAATAACGGATACAAAGTGATCAAATAAGGGCTTAAACGACCCTCAAAATGGTACCTTTTAAAACCTTATCATGTTGTCACTTGAGCCTTGTGCATTTGCAAGCTTCAATATCGGTTCTATAAGGCGGTGGGATACAATGACAACTTATTCAACAGTCTTTGGATTGAGCGATGACATCTCCTTCGATGCTTGAGGTAAACCTCCGATCAAAGCTTCCAAAAGCTTTTCATTGGTGGGAAAGCAGATGAGGACATAGAGCTCTCACTCATGGAATCTCTTGAAGTAGGACTTGAGATCATTACCTTTAGCGACTAGGTGGTAATACTCATCTTGATTCGAACATCTTGTTTCATCAACAGTTGTATCGAATCGACCATGAAATCTTACAAGCTTCTTCCATTCCAATTGGTTGAGCATGGGCTTTCCACCAAGATAACGCATCTTCTAGCAAAGTTCCGGTTGCAAACTTGACCTTGCAATCATCTCGTCGATCACTTAGCGTAAATCGATCTCGGTTCTCTCAAACTAATGAAATAATCCAATAACACCTTGATGCTCTTGAAGAATGTTGGGTTGCAGTTCATGAACTCTTTGTAGTTGCACTTACGAGTTCTGAAGACTCACTTTGATTTGTCGGAGTATTAGTTGCATTTGAGTTTGCCATATCAACAGGGCGATGCACCGGGACACGATTCTCTTGACAATGCGGCGACTTGACTCACGTCTTGCTTGAGCGACAGCGCCGACTTCTCGGCGATCTCCGCTTCCGGGCAATCTCGACTTCTCTTGCAACTTGACTTTCTTGCAATCTCGACTTGTCTTGCAATTTGACTTCTCGTGCCTCTTGGGCAATTCATTCGACTTGACATGCGTTAAACGGCTCTAGCGATTGTCGGTGGCATCTTGTGTTATAGCGCTAACGCTTTCAGCGACCAATTTTTGAACAGCTGCGGGAGTGATGGTGGATGAGGTAGCTTTCTTCTTGACCATTTTTCTAAAATTTCCAAGAAATAAACACCAAGATTAAGAAATCATCGATCGATAATAAAAGTGATTACACATTATAAATATCATAATAGTCAAGATCATCACTTTAAATCAATGATATGATATCATTATGAATAAGAACAAGTGAATCATGATTTTTCTCAACAAAATCATAACATATATAAGGACATAAGGATCGGTTCGACATACATTACCGATGAATAATATCACAACACAAGAATATAAGAAATACAACCATAGGATACATAGAATACATCATTACATAGTATTGTTCACAACCATAGGTTATAACATCATAATTCTTGTTCCAAAGTTACAAACCAAAAGGATACAAGCCTTAATGCCTCATATGGCGGCTTTATGATACATACTAAAATAAAGATGACTAGGATCTACGCATCTCCCGATGCGTCATCATGACGACGGCGAATCTCCTCAACCATGGCTGTCAAATCTCGGATCTGCTGCTCACGTGCTCGATCTCTCGCCTCGAGGTCATCAATCCTCTCCTCTAGGATGACGGTGTGAGCATGAGCGGATGCAAGCTCGTGATGCAAGACTCTCTCTCGGCCTAAAGCAGTGTCTCTCAAAGTACTAGCATCTCAAACAGTAGTCTCCAGCCTCTGGGTCAATCTGGTCACAACCTCTCTCGCCTCCACAATCTGGGTACTCATCATATCAAACACAATCTCAATGGAGTAGCGACCTATCACGAGGTTCTCGACCTCCTCCTCGATTGGATCCAAACCAGGTCAAGTTTATCACACAAGCTAACCACTTGTGAATTGTCAACCGTAATAAACTTCAAACACTCGAAACAATGCAATTAAGATCGGAGAGTATAGTGTTTCCACAGTCGTTAAGTCCCACGGACCGAATGGTGTTTAAAACTTTCGGATGTCGAATGATCACAAAGGATAATGATCGATAAGGATTTTGGATGGGAAAAGGTTTGTGATTTGGAATATTTATACCTAAAGGAAAAAGTTTGTAAATTACAGGGCTTAAATGCAAATTAAAGAAAATTAAAGGCTAAATTATATTAAATAAACGCTATCACTATTTTTAAAATGATGTTTTGTGATTTATAAAACAAAATAACTTAAATAAACTATTTTAATTAAAGCGTAAACCTAAATTATCTAAAACGTGACCTAGAATGAAAGCGCGTTATATGTAAAAATTACCAGCGCAAGTAAAAGCGTAAAATTTGTAAAATAAAAGTCCTACGAGTGTAAAAACAATTTTCTTACTTACTATATGACAAAAGAAAATTTTAGAAAAAGATTTATATTTTTTGACTTTTATATTTTTATTATGAATTAAATACTATTTTAAACTAATTAAATGATCAAAAATACTAAAACTATTTAGAAAATTCTGAAACTTTTTTATAAAATACTTTATACTAATACAAAGCTAAGAAAAATATAAAAGGTGTAACAACTTGTTTTAATAAGCTGTAAATAAGCTAAAGTTTTCGTATAAGCTTAAATAGACAAAGAGAGTTATATATTAAATGTTGCAAGAAATAAACAGTCAAAGTCCCAAGGGCAGATGGTAGTGTGTGTGTGTGGTGAGCTGGGTGGCCAGGGTTCGAATCCCAGCAATGGACTTTTTATTTTTATTTTCTTTTTGGATTTTTCTTGTACAAACCAATCAAGTACACTGAAATAAGCAAATTTTATAACTAGAACTTTTTATGAAAACAACTAATAAGCACAGAATAAGCTTAAGATTGCTTAACAGTGGTACAAAGATTAGAATAAGCACAAGGTTAAGCTAAATGGCTATTAAGCTAATGAATAAGCAAAAGCTAATCTGAAAATAAGCTAAGAGACTGATTATAAGCTAATATTTTAACTGAAAAACACAATAACTTAGAAATAAGCACTTAAACAATATCCAAATAAGCACAAGGATTAAGCATTGCTGGGGCATATTTTGGAAAAAGGTCTAAAACAAGATTGAAAATAAGCGGTTTATAAGCTAAGTAGTTATAAGCTAATATTTTTCTAATTAAGATGAGCAGCTAAACTTTAATATCCCAAAAGCTTAAATCCTAAATTCTAATGGTAAGATCACAATAAAATTACAAAGTTTATTTAAAAGCTACCTATTAAAATTTTGACTTTTATGAAAATCAAATAAGTTGACTAATATGAACTTTGGCTTGATTCTACTTAATGATTATGATATATTAAGCTGTAATAAGAATGATTTAAGCTAGAGTACCAAGTTTTAAGCTAATATGATGAATTTCACACTCTAGATCCTAACAGTTAACTATTAATATGAGATTAAACATAATTTTGACTTTTTTACAAATGAGTACTGGTTTATATGGTTGAACTGAGCTATTAGGTCCTAATGTAACATACAATAGACAAGTACAATGGGTAGAACACTATCTAACACAGTTAACAAGGTCAATCCAAACACCCCTTTATGAAACTGTTTTAAAGCCTTTCAAAGTATTCCACTAATTAAGACCATGCAAATGATTAAAAACCTTATACTAACTATATTTAAATAGGATTAAGCTAAAATTAACAGGTTTTAAGTACTTATACTAGAAAATGCAAATCTCAAAGAAATAGCTTACAAGTTGGAATTCAAGCACAAACAGAGAACCAAGATCGAGATCACTTCCTATAGCTTCCCCCGAAGCTCTAAACCCAAGGCAATCCAATATCAACCTTGCTCCGACTTCTTGATCTTCCTTTCCATGATTTTGATTTTCACTAATTTTTGGTATTTTTGGTATTTTTTTTCTTTTTGCTTCTAAACTGATTTTTTAAAGGTTTCTAATAGCTTTAATAAGCTATCTAGGAGCTTATGTTAGCTTACAAGTCCAAAGCAACCACTAAAAGCAATATTCGATCATATTGAGATTTTAAGCTTAAAAATACATAAACTTGAAAATGAGATTAAGACTTGAAATTGATCACTGAAAAAGATTCACATACACTCAAATAACTTAAACAAAGTACTTTAAAGCTTGAAATTACACTGGAAAATTAAAATTAATTAAAACGTCTAACATTAACTAAAATTTACACTAGATAGCTATCTACATTGCACCATTCTTCTTTATAATGATCTCATTGATCTTTGTGTCGACCTCGAGCGTTTCCACTATTTCCGACCATTGGATCTTTCCAACTCATCAAATTCGACATTTGTCAATTTGGCGGAAAAATTCTTGAGTAGGTTTTGAATTTAATGTAATTTGGTGGATGTGGAGGTGGAAGGGGTTGTTAATCTTGTTAGGGGTGAGGTGGAAAGGTGGAAGCAGGCAAGGTGGAAGAAAACCACCACGGTTTTGGTTTGCCGTCGTGAGAGAGATAGATGATTTTGGGGCGGTATTTTATTTTTAAACAATGGGTTTGGGCTTTGGTTGGGCTTGGGTAAACGGGTTTTGTGTTTTGGTTTTGGGTTTGGGTTAAATAATAACAAAGGGTCCGTTTGGTTTAAGTTAGCACAAGGACCATTCATGTAATTTTCGAAATCGAAGGAGGAAACATCAACTTTCCAAAGCTATCACAAGGGTTTAAATTGTAACATGTGAATAGTACAAGGGTATAATGTGATAATTTTCCATTTTTTAAATACCCAAGGACTAGTTTTGACATTTTTGTAAAGTTGAGGGACCAAAGTTGTAAATTGCCCAAAGATTCATTCAACGACCATTTTTTACAATTTAGAATATTTCAAGGACCTTGAATGACATTTTTCTTTATTTTGATTTACCAGGGACTATTTTTGACAACTTTTGAAACTTGGGGACTAAAGCGCCAATTATGCAAACTTGATCGTTTTCATCGATTTTGGCATTTTGCATTTAAAACACATAAAACACTTATTCGTGATATTTTTATCATTTTGATGCATTTACGAGTGTTTTCGGATGTTTTGGCATTTAAATGGTACAAAATGATGAGTATTTAGACACTCATCAATCCCCACACTAAGATATTGCTAGTCCCTAGCAATCTTTTGAGAAAAATTAATGGATTTCATCTCTTTACTAAAAGCCATTACTTCGGGTAGCCAATTGTTTTAGTTCAAGTAAGAACCTTGGCACAATGATAACCAAATGATTTTGAGCAAATCATAAGTCAGAACTGGTTTGATTTGTCTTTACCGAGCCGTTTGCTACGGACTAATAACTCTTAGATAAATTATCAATATTATCTTTGGTGAGTCGATTACCAATTATGGTTTTCCAACGCCTTTACCACAAGCCATAAACTTGCGGGCTAGCCAACTTTTCACTAATTAAAGATATGGTGGTGAACACCATACAATTTTGGGCAAATTGCAAGCCATAAGCGGATTTGAGATATCTTTACCAAGAGCCGTTTGCTCTGGATTAGCCAATCCTTATGTGTGTTAGACATGGCGGATGATTACCATTTCTTTGAGTAAGTGAAAACACTTACTCCAAAAAATATTTTTGGCCAAAAATGGGGAATTGGGTGGTATAATTACATGATAAAATTCGTGAGAATTACCCCCACACTAGAAATGAATATTGCCCTCAATATTCAAAGTACCGCGGTTATGCCGAAACATAGAACATAAAAGGAAATACTACGGCCATTATTTTATTTTTGATATTTACACATTTTATTTTTGAGCATAAACTTATATACAACAATGAGGGCAACTCCCCACACTAGGGTGGTAGAAAGTAGAAAGAAGTCGAAATATGGGTGAAAACCCATATGGTGTGCTCTTTTTTTTGATTACCGAGTCGCTAGCTTGACTCGATCCCGCATTCATTGGTTCATGAGGAAAGTAACGTGGAAAACCAATCTCGATCGGACTTTTGTTCACGGTGTTAATAAACATATGAACATCGAAAGTTCCACACCGACGAGATACAACCGCGGTATTGTTAATAGTAGAAACTATAAAGGATGATACGGGGTCAAAGATGGTGTCCTCATTCCGAAAGAGAAAAGGAAAGAGCAACCACACCATCTGTGAAGAATGGAATAAAGATGTGCATGAGAATGCAAGTCCATTCCTCATTAGTAAAAGCAAATCACCATTTTGACATTTTTAAGCTTAGTCTTGAAGTTTGTATGGTGATTGTCAATAGAATTTCGGTAGGGAGGGTTGAAGCGGTTCTTCAATCAATGATTTTCCGGAAAAAGGGTGTCCCCTCCAAATCAAAGTAAGTATTATCAATTCTGTTGGAATCGACTCATCACTAAGAAAGGCATCGACTTCATTCTAAAGTTGTCATCTTCCTCATCCCGAGTGAGAGAAGGAATGGAAAAGTCGAAGCGATAAGACTCGGAGATGATGGATCATTTTGAGCAATTCTTCAATGGGAAGAATGTCTCCCATTGGATCACAAACATCATCATCCAAAGATGGCGAAGAGAGTTTGGTTTCATCCACGAGTTAAAAACTCGATACGATAAAGCGATTCGGAGGTGGGACAAGTGGTGTGCTCTTAGAGCTAGCAATTTCCACTACTTCCGATAGAGTCTCCGATTCTAGATCATCATCATCAAAAACACTCTTGACTTCCTTGGTACAACTTTCAAACCATTTGTTTGAACCGGGGTTGATTTTCATAGCTTTTAGCTCAAGACGTTTTGGTGACTCCTCTTAACCGTGAAATTTGAGAGTGTTGCATTGATTCTTTCAGATTTTTGATCAATTGTGGCAACACTATGTTTGGATAGAGGTTTGGAGTTCGGTTAATATTAAGCGTGAGTTCTTCGTTGTCAACCCGTATGGTCAACTCTTGACAAATACATCAATTAGAGCACGGCTTGTTCTCAAGAAAGCTCTCCCAAGATGAGGGAACTCTAGGATGCATCAAAGTCTACTACAACAAAATCGGTAGGAAAATGAAACTTTCCTACTTTTACCACGACATCCTCGGCTATCCCAAGTGGACGAGTTATGGTACAATCCGCTAGCTCAAGTGTCATACAAGTAGGAGTAAGTTCGGGAAGAGCGGTTTCTTCCATCGAGAGTGGCATGAGGTTAATGCTAGCGCCAAGATCGGCCAGGCGGAGCATTGAACCATCCCCAAGAAATCACATGGGATTAAAAACTGCGGGATCTTCAAGCTTTTAGGAAGCTTCTTGAGAAGGACATGAGCATTGCTCATTGAGAGGGTTTAGCCATATCGGATAACTTATCTTTGTTGCTCAATAAGCCTTTAAGCGTGGATGCAAATTTGGGCATTAAAGCGAGAGCATCAACGAAGCTTATATCAAAGTGCAGTTCATTGAAAATTTGGAAAAATTTTTCCATTTGCTCTTTGGTTTTGTCTTTGAGCTTCTCATCATACAATCTTGATGGGTAAGGAAGTTGACTAGACTTTTGAGTAGGGATGGAAGTCATTTAGCTCAATTTGTCTTCGAACTTCGGGTTCGGACTTAAAGCTTGGACTACGAAGGTGGGACGTGTCTTGATGCCGTGGGCTTGAGAAATGCACCTTGTCCGTTGTATCCTTGGTAACTTGACTCATTGCTCTGGTGGAGGAGGCATTGAGTCGAAGGTTCATTGTGCGTCTTAGGTTCACTTTCTACTACCTTTGGGAGAAGAAGAAGAGGTAGTAGGAATAGCGGGTCCATCGTATGATACACCACTTACGGTTGTGATCGCTGCGTCGCCCCTCGGGTTAGCGATCGTGTTGCTCGGAAGTTTTCACGAGCCGAAGGTTGATCATTTAAAGACTTCTTAATGTCGAAATCGGCTAACCAACAACTGTTCATTTCATCTTGGGATTTCATGAATTGCTTCAATAGTTCATCGGATGATGGTCGGTTGGAACAATGGCTTGAGTTTGATTAGGAAAATTTCGCCTCTATTGTTCGGATTAGGGCCTTGATTTTGAAAATTTCCTTGGTTAGGATTCACATTCCATGAAATTGATTCCCTCGATTGAAATTGTTTTGATTAAAGTTTCCTTGATGTTGGAAACCTTGATTTGGTCCAAAGCGATTTTACTTTCCATGGTTTTGCGGTTTTGTATGAGGAAAAGCGGGTGGTGTCATCTTGCTAGGTGCACGGTAGTTTGGTTCATTTTGAGGGCGGTATTGATTACCTCCTTGATGTGAAGTACCGGCTATAGCATTGGCTTCAAACCGACTACCATCGGTGGCGATCTGATTGTAGTATGCATGAGGGCCACCACAAGTAACACAGACCTCGACTTTCTTCACTTCACCATGTGATGGTGTGCGTGAACGTGACTTTCTTTTGGTTTGCAAGAACCAAAGCTCGAACAATATCCGTGAGTTTGTCAATCTTAGCATCGGTGCTAGATGTACTCGCGTGAGATGAAGTAGAAGGTCCGCATTAGAATGAGGCCGATATGTCTTTGTTCGGAAAGAGGCGGACACGGGACTTGTTTTCTATGATTTGTAAGGCTTCTTTTGTGGTCTTGCTCAGAAATTACCTCCGCGGAGGCATTTAAAGAGTCTTGGTCGACTTGTCTCGGACCATTGTAGAAAGTATCGATTTGCATTAACTCGGTAAAACCATGATGTGGACACTTTGAGCAACTCTTTGTAACGATCCCATGCCTCACCGAATGATTCATCAAATCTTTGAGAAAATTTCATTATCTCATTCTTAAGACTTGTAGTTCGGGATGGAGGATAGAATTCGTTAAAAACTTGGTGACTAGATCTTCCCATATCTCAATGGAGCGAGGGGTTGTTTCTCAAGCCAATTCCGGGCTTGTCCTCTGAGAGAATGGGAGCGGAAGAAGCTTAATTGCTTCATGTGGGACATTCTTGTATTTGATGGTAGATGCAATCTTGTTGAACCATCGAATATGTGCATGAGGGTCATCCGCTCAAAACCATAAAATTGGCTTTGGGTTACAAGATTAAGCAACCCGGTTTTGAGCTCGAAGGTATCGACCACGATGGTGGGACAATAATGGCATCTCCGTAACCCTCGATGGGTGCTTGGAAGCTCATTCATCGGTTTGTCTTCGCCATTACGACGGGGGTGGTTGTGCTAGGCGTTCCTCGATCGCGGTGAAGGAGCGAACGTCCTCGTCTCACGAGGAATATTTGCAAGCTCGAAAGTGGACTTGTAGATTTGGAAGAGCAGTCTCGCATGCACTAAGTATAAAATCGGTTTTCAAAACAAATGCGAGGCAAAGCGACAAGTGAACTTAAACCAATAATCACAAATGAAATGGCTTCTTTGAAAAGGTATACCAATTCACAAGGACACAAAGGCAAGTTTTTGATCCGTAAGATTGGGAACTTATTAATGTTCACACCCCGGTTGGTAGGTGTTCGCCTTGATTTGCGGTGGTTGATTTTTATGTATTTAAGTGCCCACCGAAAAGGCGTATGTATGGATTTGTGCAAAGGGTTTAAATACTTTTGGACAATATTTTTGGTATCGTCTCGTTTAACCAAATCGTATCGCTTTAAGAATCACCTTAAAGAAAATACAAGATAGAAAGCGTTACGATCGTTTTGTTGTTTTATATTTTTTGGTGTTGTTAACACTTTAGGAAAAGTGTTAATGAACTTTTGAGTTTTGATTAACTTTACAAAAAAGCTTTTACAAAAGGTGGTATATGTGCAAGAATGGATGCGAAAAGGTTTAGAACACGCTAAAGCCTCCCGGCAATGACGCCAAAATTTGATTGGATCCAAACCAGTCAAGTTTATCAGACAAGCTAACCACTTGTGAATGGTCAACCGTAATAAACTTCAAACAGCTCAAAAACAATGCAATTAAGATCTGGAGAGTATAGTGTTTCCACAGGTCGTTAAGTCCCACGGAGACTGAATGGTGTTTAAAAACTTTCAGATGTCGAATGATCACTAAGGATAATGATCAGTAAGGATTTTGGATGGGAAAAGGTTTGTGATTTGGAATATTTATACCTAAAGGAAAAAGTTTGTAAATTACAGGGGCTTAAATGCAAATTAAAGAAAATTAAAAGGCTAAATTATATTAAATAAACGCTATCACTATTTTTAAAATGATGTTTTTGTGATTTATAAAACAAAATAACTTAAATAAACTATTTTAATTAAAGCGTAAACCTAAATTATCTAAAAACGTGACCTAGAATGAAAACGCGCGTTATATGTAAAAATTACCAGAGTGCGCAAGTAAAAACGTAAAATTTATAAAATAAAAGTCCTACGAGTGTAAAAACAATTTTCTTACTTACTATATGACAAAATAAAATTTTAGAAAAAAGATTTATATTTTTTTGACTTTTATATTTTTTATTATGAATTAAATACTATTTTAAACTAATTAAATGATCAAAAATACTAAAACTATTTAGAAAATTCTGAAACTTTTTTATAAAATACTTTATACTAATACAAAGCTAAGAAAAATATAAAAGGTGTAACAACTTGTTTTAATAAGCTGTAAATAAGCTAAAGTTTTCGTATAAGCTTAAATAGACAAAGAGAGTTATATATTAAATGTTGCAAGAAATAAACAGTCAAAGTCCCAAGGGATGGTGTGTGTGTGTGTGTGGTGGTGGGTGGCGGGGTTCGAATCCCAACAATGGACTTTTATTTTATTTTCTTTTGGATTTTTCTTGTACAAACCAATCAAGTACAACTTTGAAATAAGCAAATTTTATAACTAGAACTTTTATGAAAACAACTAATAAGCACAAGATAAGCTTAAGATTGCTTAATGATTGGTACAAAGATTAGAATAAGCACAAGGTTAAGCTAAATGGCTATTAAGCTAGTGAATAAGCAAAAGCTAAATGAAAATAAGCTAAGAGGCCGATTATAAGCTAATATTTTAAAAAAAAACACAATAACTTAGAAATAAGCACTTAAACAATATCAAAATAAGCACAAGGATTAAGCGTGCACAGGGCATATTTTGGAAAAGGTCTAAAACAAGATTGAAAATAAGCGGTTTATAAGCTAAGTAGTTATAAGCTAATATTTTTCTAATTAAGATGAGCACTAAACTTTAATATCCCAAAAGCTTAAATCCTAAATCTTAATGGTAAGATCACAATAAAATTACAAAGTTTATTTAAAAGCGACCTATTAAAATTTTGACTTTTTGAAAATCAAATAAGTTGACTGATATGAACTTTGGCTTGATTCTACTTAATGATTATGATATATTAAGCTTGTAATAAGAATGATTTAAGCTAGAGTACCAAGTTTTAAGCTAATATGATGAATTTCACACTCTAGATCCTAACGGTTAACTATTAATATGAGATTAAACATAATTTTGACTTTTTACAAATGAGCTTGGTTTATATGGTTGAAATGAGCTATTAGGTCCTAATGTAACATACAATAGACAAGTACAATGGGTAGAACACTATCTAACACAGTTAACAAGGTCAATCCAAACACCCCTTTATGAAACTGTTTTAAAGCCTTTCAAAGTATTCCACTAATTAAGACCATGCAAATGATTAAAAACCTTATACTAACTATATTTAAATAGGATTAAGCTAAAATTAACAGGTTTTAAGTACTTATACTAGAAAATGCAAATCTCAAAGAAATAGCTTACAAGTTGGAATTCAAGCACAAACAGAGAACCAAGGACTGAGATCACACCCTATAGCTTCCCAAGAAGCTCTAAACCCAAGGCAATCAATATCAACCTTGCTTGACTTCATTGATCTTCCTTTCCATGATTTTTGATTTTTCACTAATTTTTGGTATTTTTGGTATTTTTGGTTTTTGCTTCTAAACGATTTTTTAAAGGTTTCTAATAGCTTTAATAAGTTATCTAGGAGCTTATGTTAGCTTACAAGTCCAAAGCAACCACTAAAAGCAATATTCGATCATATTGAGATTTTAAGCTTAAAAATACATAAACTTGAAAATGAGATTAAGACTTGAAATTGATCGAAAAAAGATTCACATACACTCAAATAACTTAAACAAAGTACTTTAAAGCTTGAAATTACTTTGGAAAATTAAAATTAATTAAAATGTCTAACATTAACTAAAATTACACTAGATAGCTATCTACATTGCACCATTCTTCTTTATAATGATCTCATTGATCTTTGTGACACCTCGAGCGTTTCCACCTATTTCCGACCATTGGATCTTTCCAACTCATCAAATTCGACATTTGTCAATTTGGCGGAAAAATTCTTGAGGCGGGTTTTGAATTTAATGTAATTTGGTGGATGTGGAGGTGGAAGGGGTTGTTAATCAATTTAGTTAGGGTGAGGTGGAAAGGTGGAAAATGGTGGTAAAAAACCACCCGGTTTTGGTTTGCGAGTTTTGGAGAGAGATGAGATGAGCAGTTTTGGCGGTATTTTATTTTTTAAACAATGGGTTTGGGCTTTGGTTGGGCTTGGGGGGTCACAGGGTTTTGTGTTTTCTTTTGGGTTTGGGTTAAATAATAACAAAGGGTCTGTTTGGTTTTAAGTTATGACAAGGACCATTCATGTAATTTTTGAAAAGTGAGGATGAACATCGCTAACTTTCCAAAGCTATCACAAGGGTTTAAATTGTAACATGTGAATAGTACAAGGGTATAATTTGATAATTTTCCATTTTTAAATATCTAAGGACTAGTTTTGACATTTTGTAAAGTTGAGGACCAAAGTTGTAATTTTGCCCAAAGATTCATTCAAGGACCATTTTACAATTTAGAATATTTGGGGACCTTGAATGACATTTTCTTTATTTTGATTTCCAAGGACTATTTTTGACAACTTTTGAAACTTGGGGACTAAAGCGCCAATTATGCAAACTTGATACGTTTTCATCGATTTTGGCATTTTGCATTTAAAACACATAAAACACTTATTTGTGATATTTTATCATTTTGATGCATTTACGAGTGTTTTCGGATGTTTTGGGTTTAAATGGTACAAAAATGATGAGTATTTAGACACTCATCATCCTCCAAGCTCTCTATCCTAACCAGTGGAATCTCATCATAATGTGCCAAGAGCTCACTCAACTGGTCCTCGTGTCTAACAAGACTCGTAGCCAACAAAGGAATGGTGTGGTGTACAGGCTCACCGGTAAGAGGCATAACTGGAGCTGGTGCAGTGGTTGAGCTCTCTCCAAGCTCGAATGAACTAGGTGTTCCCTCCTCTTCTCTCCAATGATGAAGTAAAGGCATCAAGAATGACCATCGCCTAGCACCGGCCTTCTTCCTTGGTCCGGTCTCATTATCCACTTGAGTATGCATGTACGGATCAGATGGTGGTGGTGAATATCACTTAATGCAAAGCGGTAAGGATGGCTCACTGAAAGTGTCCAATGGAGGTGATGTTGTAGGCAGTGATGAAATAGGAACAGTGGTAGTCTGGTGGTAGAACACAGTAGGTGGTGGTGGTGGTGAAGTAGCAGTAGGTGAAACTGGTGATGACTGAGTAGATAGTGACTGAGCTGATGGTATCACATGAGTCATAGTGATGGATCCCACACGCTTCCTAGCGGTATGCAGGATGATAGCACTCTTACGACGCGGTCTGTCAGGCACTCCAAACGGCTCAGGCTCATAAGGCTTAAGAACACGGATCCTACGTCGGCGACGCGGATCGGTAGGGAAGATGATCCGGAAGAGTCGATGAAGCGTAGTCGGTGCTTTTGGATGACTTGGATGATCCATCATCCACAACGACATCAAGCGGTAGCCACCTTTGCGACTTGTAATCTGAATCTAAGGTCATAAAGCAAAAGCATTATGCTCTTGAGAGCGAGCAATCATAAAGTGGAGCAGAGGGAGTTCGCAACTTCACCTTCCTCAAAGGTTGGGTCTCGTCCAAACGAAGAGTGGTATATTTGGATTGGGATGAGCTGGCATATTGACAGTCGTAGTGGACATAGTGTCTTCCATCTTAGTGTCTGAGGATAGAACAACCGGGTGGGATGCAGACATGGTATTGTAACAACCCATAAATTAATGTAAGTAAAATGCCAAATAATATAATTGACAAGATTTTAGTTAGCTACACAATATATGCCAAGAAAATCTCTATGCCTAACTAAAATGAATGCAATTCACTTATGATCTAGTGATGCATTAATCCTAATGCATAGAGCGGTCACGAAAGGGCGTAAGGCAGTGGTGTAAAATAGTCCCGTTTTAAAAGTGCGGTTATAGTCCAAATGTTTTTGAAAAACTCTTTGGTTCCTATAACCTTGGCTCGATGCCAATCTGTAACACCCCAAAAATCTTAATGACAATGGAAGACTAATTGAGTATTACTTGAATGGAGATCATAGTCGATAATTATAAAAGCGACTCGAAAGAGACGTTTTATTAAAATAGTTATCATTCATCGAAAACTCATAGTTTTTACAAAACGTTGTAAATAGATTAAGTGTTTTGTTCCAAAGGAAAGATCATGAGTTTGAAAGAAATGACAACTTTTATGTTTTACACCACCAGATAAGCCTTGCCATGCCCCATTCCGCGCCTTGGTCATAATCTTCACTGATTACCTGAGATAACATGCTTAAGAAGGTCAACAAAAATGTTGAGTGAAATCCATAGGTTTAAAATAGTTGAACACAAGTATAAGATCATGATCATTGTAAACTAACAATATCATAAGAAAAATCATAGATTATTATCGCTAAGGTCATGAAACCAAGACTCTTGCATACAATCAATTACCAAAGGTAACGTAAGTATGCCCCAAAGGATATAATAGCCAATTACCTAAAGAAATTCAATATGGTGCGCCCCGATTATTTCTCTATAACCGAAACGTGGTCGTTAATCCCCATAGTACTATTCACGATATCTACGTTCACTCGCAGTGACTAATGGTTCATGATCTGGGGACTTGTGGCTAAATACTTAGGCAGTACCAATAATCAAGAGGATAGAGCATTTATGAAAACCTTGTGTTCTAGTTTAGAGCATGTATCTCCCTCGCGGGGTTTATAAAAATAAAGTAAAAGCGAGGCTATGAACTCACCTTGATGATAATGAACACGCACAAATAGATCAAGCACAATGTAGCGGAGGTTCCAAACCGAAACCTAAAAATGATAAGATGGCGAGTCTCGAGAAATGAGCGCGTTTGGTTCATGACCAAAATAATAGAGCATTGAATATTCTTATTCAATAGATCATTGGATTGTCCAATCCAATAGTGTGCGTCATGCGCTTAACGTTTAAGTTAATTTACGTGCTACATTGTCTTAATTAATGATCCCCACTTACGCATAAGTGAAATGTTTTCCCCGTTGTGATCTTAATGGATTGGTTGAGTATTTTAACTTGTTTAGATTCCCGTGTGTTTTGTCGGATTAAGTATATATATATATATATATATATATATATATATATAATTATTTTCTAATATATATATATATATATATATATATATATATATATATATATATATATATATATATATATATATATATATATATATATATATATATATATATATATATATATGTTTTCAATATCCAAAATAATACGTTTATTTGATCAAAATACCGTTTTAACGAAGTTATGATAAGATTATAAGTTTTTCTAAACTTTTCCTGAATTTACACTTTTTACCCTCAAGTTACGAAAAGTACAAGTTTAATCCCTCAAGTTTGAGAAGTTTTCACTTTCTACCCGAAACACATTTTACATCAAAACTTTTAGAAATGACATTTTCAATCCTTTGGTAAAACTGATTTTACAATAACAGTCCTTCTAGTTCAATTTATACGCTTTAAACCTTTGCTTTTCAAACTTGATACTTTTAACCCAAACTTTTATTATTACTAGTTTTAGTTAATTACATGATCAGTCCTTGTGGTTTACATGCGTGCACATGCACGTATAATTTGCCCCTTATACTTTCAAAATAGTATTAATAGTCCCTAGAATTTCATAAAACACTTTTCATATATATCTATTCCCCTTTAGCTTTTTAATATGTTACCATTTTGACCCTAAGTCTCATATCTTAGCAAACCTAGTCCGAAAGTCAATTTTATAAAACGAAAACTTTGTAAATCGATTTCAACTTATTTCCAACTTATCTTTAGTGCTTAATAGCTTATTATTGACTTATTGGGTCGGGTTAAACTTTTGTTGGACTTCGTTTGGGCTTTATGGGCTTAGTAGTTGGGCTTTAGGCCCGTTATTATTTGCGTATGAAATAAAGGTATACGTGAGGTTCTCAAGAGTTTGTGTTGTGTTTTCGACGTGTTTAACGAGTGTTAGCATGTAACTAATGGGTGACTTATTGTCAAAGGTGTCTATTCCAAACTACGCATTATGATCTAGTGAGAAATGGTGCGTATAATGTTTTTAATCGTGTGATATCTAAGTGTAGACGAGAAGATTATGAAGTGAAAATGAGTTAAGGGTGACTTACAAGCACTTGTTATGATGGAGATGAACGTTGAGGTGATAATTCAAACTCTAACCTCGTGTTCTCCTTATAATATTACACGACCTAATATTTGCCTAAAGAATTCTTTATCAAAGCTTGCTAGTGTTTCTTCTCGCAACGATTTCCCTTATGAACCCAAGTATGATCAACAACAACCCTTAAACGTTTTCCTTTTTCCCTTGACTCGTACCACTGTGGACGACTATTAGTTTGGAGAGTGTGAAAGTTTGAGTGAGATTTCTTTGAGTGGTGTATTAGTGAGAGTTTGCTAAGTGTAGGAGGATATTTAAGGGATAAATGGGTATGGTCTTTCTTATTTTTTAACATTAGTTTATGATGAGTGTGAAAATACTCATCATTTTTGTTCCTTCTACACTGCAAAAACAGTCAAAAACACTTTGAAAAGTCTCAAAAGATGAGAAAAATATTTAGACTGTATTTTATGCATAAATTGTCAAATCTAGTCCCCTCGTTATTCAAAACAAGTTAATTTTTCATAAAAGGCCCTCGAGGATTTCAAGTTGTCAAAATTAGCCTTATAAAATTCAATTTTGCAAAATGGCAACTTTGGTCCTCGGGTTTCAAAGATTGATGAAATTACCGGGATATTTTAATTTGAAAATTATTATTTTGGTTCTTGGGAAAATTAAACTTTTCATAATTGATCCCTATGATGAATATTGGATAATTACAGTTTCGGTCCCTTGGTTTTTGTGAAATTGCAATTTTGGTCCTTATTATTAATACCAAATCCACACCTTGGCCCAACTAAAACCCACGGTCCAATAACCAAACCCAGTCCGCACCCCTTATACCCGGTCCAACCCGTAACCCAAACCCCTTTACCCATGGTCAAACCACGCACCCCGTTTCCATCCTTCCCTCCAAATACCACCTCCACCATTACCAACTCTCCCTGCAACACCCTGCTACACTCAACCTCTTCCATACCCCTATTCCCCCTCCAAACACAAGCCTCCAAAACACAATTAATGCCTTTCCCCTGTCCCACAAAGTCACAGAACCCAATTGCCAATTTTTGGCGCCAATTTCATGAATCAATGGCCAAGATCAATTCAACCCAATCAAAGGCCAAGAATAGAGACAGAGACCCTAGTGGAGCACTATAAAAAGAAAAAGAAGACTGAAGAACAACTGTCACTGTTTTAGACCTTTCTTTTAATTTTCTTGTAATCGTTTTAATTTTGAATGTTAAAGATTTACGGGTTTCATGTTAATTGTACCTTACAAGTTAATTCAAGTGTAATTTAAGAGTTTTACGCAAGTAATTTCTATTTTCGCCTTATCATCTTTCCATAAAAATCATTTCTTGTCAAAATTAAGTTTTAACTGCTTAAGTGATTCAAAATAGTTTGTTTTAGCTTCTCAAAAGTTAATTAAGTTAAGTGGAGCAATTTACGTGGTATTGCACAATTTTCATATTCAACAACAAAAGTCAAAGGAGGAGGAAAGCGGTTAGGTTATTGGAGTAGGTCCGAAATGGGTAAAGGGAACACGTGATCTTGTTTAAGCCAATTCCAAAGTGTGGTTAAGGTTCTTAGCTTGATTCTATCATTTTCGCTTTTTAGAATAAAAATAGTTTAATTGGATCTGTTGAGATATTGTTGTTAGAATTACTTGTTTAGGATGTATTTAGCTTAAAGTTAGTAGAATTAATCGTTTTATTGATTCCATGGCTTGATCTTGAGTTGTCTTGCATAAAATCTCAAATAGACCTACTTAAAGGAGTGTTTGGATTAGGCCTAAATTTAAGTTTCGAAGGCTTCATAGTGGTTAATATTAGTTGCTCGTGTCTTTGTTAGTCTAAATTTAGTCATATTAGCTTTAAGTTTGTGCTGCTTTTGCTTAAAAAGTCAAATTCTCTTCAAAATCATTTTAGCTTAAGGCCATTAAGGTTCGATTAATTAATGACTTAAGATAGGAGTATAAACTGTTGTTTTAGCTTATTTTGGTTCATTTACATCTCATTTCATCAAAATCGGTCCTTAAATTGCATTGGAAGTTCAATAAAGTCAAAATTCCAATTCATTTGAAATAGTCAAAAGTTCAAATCATGTCCAAAGTGCTTATAGTTTTGATTTTCATTCCTTCAATATAGGGCCAAATTAGAGGAAATTATGGATTCTAGCTCTTTGGTTGGTTGTCTCTTGCTGGTCATTTTGCTTATTTTGTGATTTTTCTAGATAGCTTAATATAGTGCTTAAAGTAGGGCCTTGAAATTTGTTTGGCTTATTATGGTTTGATCTTGCTTTTGTGCTTAAATGTTTCTAGCTTTGTGCTTTTAGGGTCCCATTCAGTTGAATTAGCATAAGTTAGGTTATATTAAGGCTAGGGTAGCTTATAGTAGCTTATGGTTAGATTTTAGCTTATTTACACGTGCTTATTTCATTAGTTGTGCGCCCAAATCATATCTCCACTACTCCAAAATAGTTTTGTTATTTTCATGGGTTCTCAATATTATTTTATCGTTGACCTGAAGTTTTCATATTTTTCAATTGTTCATTTACTATTTTTACGCACTTTATGTCATTTTCTAGCCTTTTAATTAGCATTTAATCCAAATAATTCGTAAAAAGATCGAGAAAATGCAATTTCAATTTTATTAGTTTTATTAAAATATAAAAAGCCAAAAAATATTTTTCCATAATTTTCTTAGTTTAAATAATATTTGACATTTTAATTAGTTTTAAATAGTATTAAATTCATAATAAATAGAGAAAAAATCAAAAAAATTTGATTCCAGATTCTAAAATTCTTTTTAGTCATTTATTATTTTTGAAAAATAGTTTTGTATTTTTCTAGTTTATTTTCCTGATTTTTAGTATTTCAAGTCTATTTTAAATATTTAAAATTAGTTTTAATTCAAATTAAATCAAGAAAATCCAAAATTAGTCTTAAATTTCCAATAATTTTCTTGCATCATTAGGATTGTAAAATGTATTTTCCATATCCGTAGGTATTTTACTTCTTCATTTTCACGTTTTATTTAAATGACGTTCACGTAATTTTATTTAAACGTGCGTTTTAGGTTTTAATCGTTAAACGATTTTAAATATAAATTAAAATGACTTCAAAGTCTTTTATAGATTTAATTTCCTTAGTTTAATCACTTAATCAATCATAACCCTTTCACTTCAATATCACCCGATCACGATTCGTTGTATTACGGTTTACACCTCGTTGGGACTTAACGACCGGAAACACTAAACTCTCTGGATAATTGCATTGTGTTCTCAAGTGATTGACTCTTGTTGACCATTCACCGGGTTAATTTGGGTTGACCGTTTGGGACCAATCGGTTTCTCTTAGGTCTTCAAGATAGCATAGGTAAAAAGATGGTGTGGGTATGGAGCGTGGGTGAGAACCGGCCACATTTGTGGGCATGCAAGCTTATGTCTTGTCAATTGGTGCATGAGGGGAACACTAAACCCTTTGGTTAACAAGGTCAAATGTGGTCAATTGAGGGAATTAAAATAATGATAGGGTGGCTAGCATTGGTCTTTGTCTCCATTTTATCACACATACACGCCAACTTTGGAATTGAGTGAAGATGTCAATTTTCTTTGGTTATTGATTTCGTTTAGTCGATTGCCAAGAGAATATCACAAATTGTGATTTGTACCAAAACTTAGTTACAAGGTTGAAATGTTATGTGGACTTGAGGTGGTAGAAACCGGTTAGACCCAATGGTTTGGTTTTGAAAGTCAGATAGGTCAAAGGTTCCTAGGGTGTTTTATATGCCTAGTTATTATTTTATTTTAGTGATTAGGGTGGCTAATTCAACATGTTTTGTTCCCCCTTTCTCACACTTACACGATAGATAAAGACCAAAAAGGAGGGGAATGTTTTTGGCCTAAATTTGATTTACTTATGTTGTGTTGTTTCTTCCATTCGACCGGTTATCAAAAACAAGAAAACACAACATATTTTTAATACTTGGATTTGTTCATGGGCTTGGTAAATTGTCGAGGCCCAATGGGTAAATAAAAATGTTTGGGCTCGGGTTAAACGCAATGCCCAAGGATCATGGTTAATTGTGGGTGGGCTCAAGTTTGGACGAGACCCAGTGATAAAAAAAATATAAGGTGGGCTTGGTTCGGTTACGAGGCCCATTGACAAGTTGGGTTGGATCGTGAAGTGGTAAAAAGTCCAATGAGTTCCGAGACCCAAATACGATTTCTAATATATTTTTATTATAATTAAACTCATATTTTTATAAATTTTTACGTATTCGTTACATATTTTAAGATTATCAGGATCGTGGGGAATTTTGTTCTGATCACCACGGTATATTTATGAACGCTCAAGCTACGTTGATCCTGCATATGCTAAATGATATGCAATTGTGATGTTTAGAAAATTTCATGATAAAATAAATCGTGCTTAATTTTTTATTAAAGCTTTAAGTACATTGAAATTTTCCGGGAGCTTACATACTCAAAGTTTTCATAAATACAGTTTTAGTCCCTATACAAAACTGTTTTTATAAAATTGTTTGAAAAATCGATTTTACATGTTTGGTCCTTTAAGTTTCCAAAGTTTCATTTTTGACACAAAAGTTACATTTCATTTTTAGAACTAGTTTGACATAATTACAAAATGTACCCCGGACTTTCCATGCATGCATTTTTACATACAAAGGGACCCTTTATCTTTCGAATATTTACCAAACGCACCCTAGACTTTTCATGCATAACTTTTACGTATAAAAAGCACCCCTTTAAGTTTCGAATACTTTCATTGTTAACCCAGTTAGCTCGCAATTTGCAAATATAGTCCCAAAAATAGATTTTGACTTACAAAACCTTTTATATTTTCTCACGAGCTTATTGTTAGCTTATTATTAGTGTGTGAGCTTATTCTTACTTCTAATGGGCCGGTAAAAAGGGCATTGGGCCACGGTTTTTGAGTGAAGGCCCATTCGGATGTTATTTGGTTTTAAGAGGGCACGAGGCAAAGGGGGGGGGTTCAAATGGTTTCTTAGATTGATTTATAGGTCATATTCTTGTTATGGCATGCTAATGTTATAGTTTCAGTGAAATGGGTGTCGAGTGTAATAGTGACTCGTTATACATGTCGTATAAATATGCAACGAGACTAGGTTTTAGAAGAAAAAATGGGACGAGGGTTTTAGCTTATCAAAATAAGTTTATACATTAGCATTAACACCTTATCATGTGTTTAGTTGTTTGAACATATACAACTCGTTTATATAACACGTTAGTGCCTCAATATAGGGAAGGTTCCTCAGTTCAGTTGTGAGGATGGAGCTGAGGTTAGTGGGTCAAAGGTCGGGTTCATTTGGTCAAAAGGCAATTCAAGTCAAAGAAGGGTCAAATAGGTGGGTCAAAGGCGGTCCAGTCCATAGAAAAGAGGCAAGTCAAATAAACAAACTAAAGATGGTGGGTGTAGTAAAGATAAGGCAAAATATTGCCCTTGGTATTTTCAATGCTCTAAATTACCTAATGAGGAAACATGGGCAGTCAAAAGATTTGAGGATACTCACAAATGTTTACAATCAAGAATAGTAAAAAAAAAAAGGCACGGCTTCTTTCTTGTGTAAATTTGTAGAGGATAGTATTAAGCCTAACGCAAAATTTCCTCCCTTAAAGATCAATTGCAGAAACATTATTGTAGGTCCAAAGGTTTATGGATCTAAGTAGCCTTGAATGACTTATAACAAACTTGAATAAATCCAAACTTGTTATATGAAGAACTCTTAACAACATCTCAATGTGTTAATGTGGAATCTTAACACACAAAGTATGAAGAACACAAGAGATAACTAACTTCATATTTTCTATTAATCACTTTGCTCAAGGTTAAAGCTTACAACTCGTACTTTAACCTAATACCTTAGGGATCCTTTTATACACCAAGGAAACCCTAATTGACTACAAGACTTATAGAAGGGTAAAGATATCTCTTCCTAAGATATCTCTGCGCACATATCTATTCTAATATAACTCTAACAAACTATTACATTTTTTATCACAAACAAACTTAACTACCAACTATTAGTTACGCGGACTTAACACCATTAGTCTTGGCGGACTTAACTATCAACAGAGACTTAATTAAGCTTACGAGACATAACTACTAAACTACCATAATTAACACTAAGCAATGCACTTAAACATACTTAAATCTGTTTTACAAAATATAATTCCACAATCCTACCCTAACTTGATCTTCACATGTGAACTTCAAGTTCTTTTATCTTTCACGAGGATCTTGGAATTATCCTTGAGTCGCATCTTTGAGATTTCCCTTCGTGTGTTACGTGAAGCATTGTATCAGCAATCCATTAGCACTCCATGGTCTTTTCTACAATTGTGAATGTATGTACATCAAATCATAAAAGTTTCATACTATTCTCATCACTTCCAGGTGGGTTAACGCTTGTGAGAGGTGAATCATAGAAAATTAATGGATTTGATGTCTCCTTACCCATTAGCCATTACTATTGGAGTAGCCAATGTTTTGGTGTATATGACCATGGTACATTGATAACCATTTGATTTTTAGCAAACCAGCAACTATCAACAAATTTGATTTTTCTTTACCAAAAGCAGTACCATTTTGGACTAGTCATGGTTTCTCCACTGCCTTTACCACAAGCCGTGATCTTGTGGGCTATCCAACTCTTCATCCACACAGATATGGCGAGTTGAGCACCATACAATTTTTGGCAAATTTTCAACCATAAACGGATTTGAGATATCTTTACCAGAGCCGTTTGCTCATGGATTAGTAAGTTCTTATGTGGGTTAGACATGGTGAACTGATAACCATTTATTGTGATAGTACAAAGTACTTTCACCAAGTGAAACCCCCCAAAATCCATTTGTCACCTTTTTCAACTTATAGACATTATACTCAACAGCTTAAGAAAATTCTTTCAAAGACATTAAAATTTATTGTTGTTGAGCTTTTGATTCTATTAGTTTCAAAAGCTGAAAACATGCATTGTCTTTTACTTCACATGAAAGCTTCTTATTTAGCATGTCTCTGCAAGTCTTACTTGAAAGTGGATAGTCCACTTCTGTCAGCATATAAACAATTAGATTTTCTAACTTCAGACTGTGAACCTGACATGTATGGAAGTACCTCCATCTAATTATTTGTTCACGACTTGCCTGCTTCCATCTCATTTGCTTCATCAGGTGGCTCAAACATTGTCTTAAGATCTCCCTAGAGGACTCTTTCAAAATCCTCCTTAGGTGCCAGATCACCATGCTTCTCTATCATCAAATTGTACAAGGTCTTCAGATCATCCCTGGATAGATCACACGACAAGCCAGGGAAGTTAACATACACAGTGCTAGTATAGTCTTCCCTCACCACCTGATAAGATGCCTTGCTTCCAGTTTTGATGATCTTGATATTTGCTATCTTTGCAGCTACTGGACCTTCAGGGATAGTACCCATAGTGAACTCCTTAGATGGATGCTCTTCAACCTTGTCCTCCATATAAGCCTCCACCTCCTTCTTTAATTCAGACTTATCTTTCTTGGAAGGATTCTTTCCATGAGACTTCTTCCTGGTCCACTTGATGATAGGCTTTTTAACTTCGGCTTCTTCTTCCTTCTTTACAATACTAGGCTTATCATCAACCTTTTCTGCTTCAGCTACTTCTTCAACTTTCTGCTTCTTGGCTTCTTTAGATTGAAGATTAAACCCCTTTCTTTTGACCTTAGAAGCCTCCAGTTCAGAATCCATAGGAACAAACCTTTTGACCTGATCCATCACCTTCTCAAACTCTATTTTAAGCTCATCATATGTCAACTTCCTTAGTTGAGTAATCTTCTAGCTAGGATGACCCTGACTCTTGATGAAGTTGATCATGTACTCTCTCTATTCTCCTTTGGTCATAGGCTTATTTCTCCTTTCCCTTTGCCTTTGTTCTCTTAGCTGCTGCTTCTTTTCATTAATGATGTCTACCATCTTTCTTGCGAAATCTTCAGCTCCAATGTTTGGTAGAATGTCCCTGTTTACCTCAAGCTTGGCTCTGATGGTATCCCAGTCTTCATCAGTGTAATATTTAGCAGATTCCAAAATCTCAGCCTGTCTTTTTCTCTGCTCCTCGATTAATTTAAGATTCTTTGTAAATTCGGCCAAGAACTCATCATCCATCATTTTTCTTTCAAGCTTACCTTCTTTGCAACATCTCTTGACTTTAATTCGAAATTTACGCCATGCTTTCTTCATCCTCTACGATTGTCTCTTGGTCCTCTTGGGTGAGAGACTCTTGCAATATTCCTTGCCTTCTCTTTGTGAAAATTCTTCACCGGACTTAGCAGTTCCTTTGGCGGACTTAACCGGGAATACTTGTTGGGTTCGATAAATACCAAACCCTTAATCTAGGTTTGAATAGAAAATAGCCCAAGTATTTAATCCGTTAACACAAGCAGTCCTTGAGTGCATAGTCTCTCGGTGAGTCGTCTTCGAGGATACTCGATGAGGCAAAGAAGAAGTCTCTCCACTCGATGGCGGAACTTAAAGGGTGAAGGCGAGTCAAGAAGAAGATGATGGATTCGGTGGTGATGACAATAACTCCTTTGAATCCCTAGATTCTATCCAACTTCTTGCGAAGACAAAGCTGAAGTAGAAGGCGAAGAATGTAAAGGCGAAGAAAAGCGGGACAAGGCGGGAAAGGTTGAATCGAGATAAGGCGAAGTCCTTATCAACCAAAGTCAACTTTCACAGAATGGCAAAACATCGGGCTCGGTGTCATCATCGAATTTAGGAAAGTAGTCTTGTCTCTTACCTAGAATAGTCTTTGTAAGCGAGAGACAAAATACATGATATTTTGTCTTACGTATGATGTCGATTTGTCACTTAGGAAAGAGTCAAATATCATACATGTATAAATAGCATAAGAGATGGAGTGAAAAGGTTAAGCTTGTGAATTGTAAAAACACATACACATGAGCCATCTTTCACTCCTCAAATACAACAGTTCTGAGATAGCTCGGTGAGCTCTAAGAGTTGTGCTCGGACATAGCCCGAGCTTAGAGAGAATCACCCAACTTTGTCATTTCAATCCCAAGTACTATTCCATGAGTACTTGGGTATCGATTCTTTGTTGAATTATTTCTAATAAGAATATGATGTTGAAAATTACATAGTGTGTTTTCTTTGTGTTAATTTAGGTCATTGTTCACTTTTAACTTGTTTCATAAACTTTAAGCTGTTTAAGCGATAGTGAGCAGGGAACAACAAGTGGTATCGAGCAAGGCTAATTATAAAACTCATTTTAGGCCGCTCTAAAAGTTTTAAATTAGGATCCTAAATGGGTTGGCCAGTGTACCCCAACTAGTCGATAAAAGGGTGGAGCTTATTCATTTGTTGCCCTAGACTTGAAGTTGGCAAATTTAACAAATGGAAGCGAATGCTTTGCTATTTGATTAGGATGGAACCTTATTATGTCAAGTGCATAAATGAAGGTCCATTTGTCCCAAAGCTCGCGAAGGGTTGCCGAACACAAGCTCGGTGGACCCAAGATGAAAGGAGGTGGTCAACCGGGACCAAAGACTCAAAAGTATCATAATATCTTGTCTTCCGACGATATTATGGAGTCTGCGTTATTAGGCGTAGTCTTGCTAAGCAAACACAGGATGACCTAGTTCATAGTCATGAAGGACCATCGATACCAAGGAAAGCAGGATAATGGACACGAAACTTGAGTATAACACCTTGGGGCTAAGGACTCGAAACTCTCTCAAACTTACACGGATACAAAACTCTTTTAAATGAACTTTCAAATGATGGTGTTAAGTTGTCTAAGCATGAAATCAATGTTGGTTTTATAAGCAGTCTCCACGAAGTGGTTGAATTTCTCTCGGGGACTCGGGAATGCCAATCACATCCAAAATCTTGAGCTTCACGAAATTTATGGGAAATTTGTCTATGAGGAAAACCTCATCAGCAGACGATACCGACTTAAAGAAGTCTCGGGAAGTCAAGAAGTCACGACCACTACATCATCACCAATATCATTGCTTTCTTTTCTAACAATGTAGTTCAAGATTTCCAAGAAAACTCGGATGATGAGCACGATGAGAGATCAAGTGAGGTACCTAAGTGACACGAATCTTGAATTTCGGAAAGGCACTCTCACTAACTCTCGAAGGTTTATAAAAAGAAACAAGGTTTTTCAACTGCTAAAACAGCGAAGACCTTGAATGCTACAAGTGTCATAAAAGAGGCCATTTGCAAAAGGCTGTTTTCAAAACAATTTGAACCCTCTTACAAACCATCGAGGATCTAATCGGTCTTGAGGCTTTAGCAAATTTCAACCAAAAATCTATCGAGTCTCATCAAAATGTTCAAAACAAATCGATCTTAACAAAACCATTGATTATGAAGCTAAGTATAAGAAAGCAAAAGCTAAGCTTGCATTGCTTGAGGCGAGTCCTCGAAACAACAAAAATGTTCAATACATGCGGGGAAGAACAAAGGTCTTGTTCTTTGAAACCTTTGGCGGGATGAAGAGCAAATCTCATCGGATGATGAAATGGTACATGTCGATGCTCTAATGGCTCTCTCGAAGAAGACAAGCTTAGCATTGGGAAGAATCATGCTAGGAGCAGGGAATGGGTCAACATCACAATGAAGAAGGTAAACACTTTACTTTCTATGGATGATGACTACGATTGGCGATCTTATATGAATTATCTAAATGTTGACCTTAAGTTTGTAGAAGAGCAAAGACCGAATCTTTTCTAAGTAAAACAAGTTAAGTTTTGAATTGAATAAGTGTAGGATAAATTGCTCATTTTAAAACAAGCTAAGCTTGAGGCATCACTTTGCAAATTCAAAACTTGAACTAGTTAAAAGAAATCGGAATCTTCAAGATGAACTTAAAAGGCAAATGATATTCTTAAGAGTTGGTTGCTAAGAATCGGGGTCTTTGATCTTGTGGAGCCCCGATGGCGACAAGAAGAGAGTCATAGTGAAGATCATCTCACGACTCTCAACAAAGACCGATCTCTAAGCCATTTGTGTGCGGTGGCATGATTACAAGTATGTTGGTGATTCAAATTCCGGTGAATGGATTGAGCGAGTTAATCACGAGTAAGCTTCCAAACTTGATTACGGAAGGATTCTAGAGCACGAAAGTCAAGCTCTAAAGAGCATGCTTGGACTCACGATGTGCCCGGTGGTCTTGAACACATCTCACAGTCGAGCGGAATCTCAAGCACCGCTTCCTGCTGAAACCTCTTGAGGTCTTGCTCCAAGCTACGAGCTTACTCCACTACAATTCAATCCTCATTCACCAAAAGAAAGGTGCGGGCGTGGTAGGACCATCCTTCAAAGACAAGCAAAACAAATCCAACAAGAGTCTACTCTACTGAGACTTCATCATCCTCTGTCCCCAGGCGACCAAATCCAGCGGGCGAACTTGTGAGAAGCTTCTTGAAAAGATGGAATCCATTGAAAGGTCCACTGAACCAATCAAGGAGACAAAGTCGACTTCCTCAGGTTCCTCAAAGTCTAAGTCAACCTCCAAAACAAACAAAAGTGTGGTGTGTCATTACACCACCCATACCATCGACAAGCGCTATAGAATCCTTTTTGCATGATCGCAAAAGGATGATCAGGCTCACGATCATCTGATATGTCGGTCAAGCAAACTATACCAAAGTTGGTCATCGGTATGCTTCATCCTCCGAGCGCCCCAAAGAATAGAGCAAAACCTTTTCCTCTCATCCTCTTTGTGGGTTCAATGATCATCATCGGGATGATTGTCTCATGAATACATCTTTGTGATATATCATGTAATCCAGCTCATGAGACATCCCAACAGCGGTATCATTCATGCAAGGAGAAATTCCAAACAACCCGAGTCATCTGGTCATCCTCGACCTCTAAGTGCAAAACTGTGGTAACACCTTGCACACAACCACCGACCATGAGTCGATTACAAATTTCAAAGAGACCTTGAGATCCAAGCCCACTAGTAAGTGGGTCACGAAAGAAACTAATTGAGTTTACTACTTGTGCGAGAGACATGCCGGGGAGCCTATTTGGCATCTAGGCAGTGGATGCTCAAGAAGCATGTTGGTGTGAAGGAATATCTGCACAAGTATGTAAAGGAACCCGGGGCCCAAGGTAGTATTTGGTGATAACTCATCATGTCCCATGAAGGTTATGGTTGATGGCGCAATGGAATAGTTTTCTCTAGAATAGCCTATGTCAACGGTCTCAAATACAATCTCATCGATGTCGGTCAACTATGTGATGCAAAATTCATTGTACAATTCAATGATAAACAAGGTACCATTTTAATGCCAACAAGGAAGTTGTGTTGATAGCTCTAGGAGAGATGATGTCTATGTACTTGACATGTCAACTCTCTCCCAAGATGGAACTTGTCTCTTTGCTAAAGCCATGAAACTATCAATTGGGCGTGGCATAAGAGACTTTCACACTTAAACTTCAAAAACCTCAACAATTTGGCAAAACAAAACAAGGTCCTTGGCTTACCATCACTTGGTCTTTGCAAAGACAAACCATGCTACTTTGTGAAAAGGGTAAACACCACGAGCATCCTTCAAAACAAGCAAATTTCTCCATCAAAAGCGCCTTCACCTCTGCACATGGATCTCTTTGGACTGTCGGTCCCCGGATCTATCCGGCATGAGAAGTATACACTTGTCATTGTTGATGAATTCTCAAGATACACTTGGGTATACTTTCTTTCTAAAAGAGTCAGGCGGTGATACAATAATGTCATTCATCGGGAAGATTGAAAACGAATGACATTCTTGTCAAACAAATCGAGCCGACAATGGCGAGTTGAAAATCAAGAACTTGAGAGTTTACGTGATGAAAAGGAATTTCTCAAAATTTCTCATCTCCTTATACCCACGAACAAAATGGGGTTCTTTGAAGGAAAAGCAGAACTCTCATTGAGGCTAGAACTATGTTAAATAGCTCGACCCTTTCAAAACATTTCGGGTGAAAGCGATCAAAGCGCTGTTACACTCAAAGCAGGTCAATCATTGTCAAAAGACATAATAAAACCCCATATGAGATCTTCAAAGGTAGACTTACAGACATCGGCTATTTTCATGTGTTTGGATGTCTGTGTTCATTCACAACCACAAGGATCATCTAGGCAAGTTTGATGCAAAAGGCGATGATGGATACTTTTAGGCTACTCAGCGATCTCCAAAGCCTTGAGGTTTTAACACAAGGAGACAACAAGTTGAGGAAACCTTTCATGTCACTTTTGATGAAAATCTTGAAAGCATCAAGTTCACCAACACCTCGGTGGAGGAAATAGGAATTGATAACTCATCAAGATATCCTCGATGAGTACAACGAACTCAATTCCTCATATATCAAGTGATCGACATCTCATATTATGTCTTACCCCACAATCTACTGACCAACCATCAATGAATTCATTGATAATCGATCATCCCCTCGGGATATGTAACAATGATCAAATGATCGGGAACACGTAAATCATGATCCTCAACTTTGATCATGACATCTCAATAGTTGTTCTAAATGATTCTATGGCTCTTTTTTGAACTCACATCGAACTCCGGTGACATCTTCAAGCTCGGATCCCGGACCACAAAGTAAGTGGACTAGATCTCGGGACATTGAGCTTGTAAACATCATTGGTGAACCCGCGAGGGCATGCTCACTAGAAGCATGGCTGCTAGTCTAGCTATGGCTTGACCAATGAATGTCAATATCTTGATTACCTATCGGACATTGAACCCAAAAGTGTCATGAAGCTCTAAAACACCCAAGTGGGTTCGGGCTATGCAAGATGAATTACAATGATTTGATAAAACAAGGTCATGACCTTGATCAAATGTCCTCGGGATGTAGTAGTCATAGGAATGAAGTGGGTTTTCGAAACAAGGCGATGAAAGCGACAGCATCATTAAAAACAAAGCCGGACTTGTAGCCAAAGGATACGGTCAACAAGAAGGCATTGACTATGATGAGACATTTGATCTGTTGCAGAATGGAAGCCATCAGGATCTTCCTTGTATGCAACATACATGAACTTCGGGGTCTACCAAATGGATGTTAAAAGTGCATTCTTAAATGGTGATCTCAAGGAAGATGTGTATGTTCGGCAACCACCGAACTTTGAGAGTAGTGAATTCCCTTACTATGTGCAAGCTTGACAAAGCCCTTTATGGACTTAAACAAGCTCCCGGGCATGGTATGAAACTCTCGGCCTTCACGATACAAAACAAGTTTGTCGAGGAGGAAGATAGACAACACAATTGTTTGTCTATAGAACCCAACGGGATGTGATACTAGTCAGTGTATGTTGATGATATCATCTTTGGCTCAACAAACTACAAACTTTGCAAGCAGTTTGAAAAGCGATGACAAAGAAGTTTGAAATGAGCATGATGGGGAACTCACTTACTTTCTTGGACTTCAAATCGAACAAAGCGATAAAGGTATATCCATCGGTCAAGAGAAATACACGGAAATCTCTTGAAGAAATATGAGATATTTGACTATGCCTCGGTTGAAGACACCAATGGTTCCACCTAACAACCTTGGACACGATCTCGCAGCAAATCGGTCAATCAAACTCATTCGGAGGATTGTTGGCTCAGCTGATGTATCTAACAGCTACTAGACGGACATACAATTCTCGATCTGTTTAATAGCAAGATATCGGTCAATCCCAAAGAATCCCACCTCGCTGCAGACCAAAAGAATACCGGTACACGAAAGGAACCCCAAACCTTGGACTATATTATCCAATATGCTCGGGGTTTGATCTCGAGGTTACTCGATTACGATTATCTTGGTGCAACATGAACAGAAAAAGTACCTCGGGGTCTGTCAATTTCTTGGAGGCGGTGTGTTGGAGTGCAAAAGCAACAATCGGTGGCTATGTCCTCGGTGAAGGTGAATATGTAGGCTACTGACGGGATCTTTGTGCCAATGTATTATGGATGAAAAGTCAACTCGGTGACTATGACATCCATTACAAAATGGTGCCCATCTTACGTGATAACACTAGTGCAATTGCAATCTCCAACAACCACATCCTCCACCAAAGAACCAAACACATTGATATCGGATATCACTTCATCGGGGATCACATAATGAAAGGAGACATTGAACTTCATTTCATCCCTCTTGAATACCAAGCTGGCGATATCTTCACCAAACCCTTGGATGAGCCTACCTTGAGGCCGAAAGGCTGAATTGGGAATGCTTGACATTGAAAGTCAAGTATTTGAAAACCAATCTCGATGGGTTCTCGACATGGTTCATCCTCCTGAAAATCAAAATAAACCTCTCTTTGAATGAGTGAGACTCATTCGAGGTCCACGACACTTGACAAAGAGCATTGAATGAGTAACTAAATGGTCCAAGTATCGATTACTTTAATGTCCTAGGTTGGTAACTATGCCAATTTAATAAAGGAATATATATCTCTTTGTCTTCTTGTCATCCCACTTGGCATTTAATGCTCTCACAAGAAATATCAAATTGATATTTTTCTGCAAAGTGCACTTTCTTTATGCCTCAACTGCTCCTTGAAAAGCGGGATTTTCTTGCGGGTAATGGAGTGGTAGCATTAAATGTGGAAATTCAAAGTCTTTCAAAACCGACTCTTAATATTTCCATTTGTGCATAAAATACCCTCTTATCACTCTATAAATACCCTCTTCTTCTACACAAATAACACACACAAATCAATTTACGCAAGTAAACTCTGTCAAAATCTTTTCTCAAATCCGAAATATTTGTGTGTTCTCAAACCTTCAAAACCTCTTTTGGAAAACCTTTCTTGTAAACATTTACAAAGTTTTTCATCACTAACTAGAGATCTAAACTTTTAAGCTGTTCTTGCCAAACGCTTTTTTTTCTAAACCCTAAAAACTTCTTTAAAAGATATGGCTAGAACACAATCTCTCGGTTTGCTTCTCGATTGGGTAGGGGATCTATCAAGCGTTGAATTCAAAACAAATAATGTCATAGGTAATTTTGAATACCACGAAAATGTCCCAACCTATAAAGACATTGTAAAATTTTTATTCAGCGCCCACTAAAGCGGCCTTTGTAAAGTGTCCTCGGTGGTGTACCCAAACTACCTCGGGGAGTTTTGGGCAGCTGCTAAAGCCTTTGACCCGACACCTTCGATGATGAGAATAACCTTAGACCACTCGGGGTATCTCATCGAGTTCGATCTTAATGGGGGCAACAATATACCTGGATTACAAAACTTTTGCACTTCAGCAGGTTAGATTACAACAAAGGTGTTTATGTCGCCCATCACGAACCTTCCACGATGAAGGATGGGTTAAAACAAATCGTTTGGATCCCACATTTTTGGGCGGGACCCCGATCACTAAAAGTTCATTCCCGTGGCTTGGAGGATCCTTTCACGTTTATGATTCGAGGTCCTTGGCGGAACCACTCATCCACTTGAGCAGTTAACTCTATTCGAGTTGATGATGGCATCTTGCGATGAATAGGGTCCTTTGTCGACATAGGGAGATCATTTCTGATGATCTTATAGCGAAGCTACTGAGCAAAACTAGGGAAGTATATTTCGTATCCTAGGTTTGTCTCTTGTGCTTCAATCGTTCTTGGGTGCCAATTATACTCGGGATGAAAAATTTGGAAATTTACACGGCATCAGAGTCCTTCAAACTTTCAAAAGGACCCATCCCTTGTCACACCTATAGAAATTGGCCCATATGGTTCTTTGTAAACAACTGGGAGGATTAGTGTCTCCAACCCTGCTCTTAAAAAGAAAAGGGAAGTCTCGGTGGGACTAAGACTAAACCAAAGTCTCGGGGCCACGAGGCTTCTGGAGCACCGTAGAAGAGGCACAAAAGGCTGAGACCAAAAGACACCCTTGACTGGGCAACAACCACCCCGTGACAACGAAGGACCGATACATCACATTCGGTGCCGCTTGGTCACCTACTACTCCCAAGATCGGAGGAAACAAACAACCTACGCTGGTAGGGGCGCCTTCCACTTTGCCCGGTGATGACATTAGCAAATCAAGCCTTTGTGCGAGGCACAGCGATCGATCCCAAAGACTCGGGGAAAACAAACAATCCAGCGATAGGGATACAACATTCACGACTACGCTAAAGGCCTGGAAATACCCACCAGTGTCTCGAGGGTCTTGGGGACAAAGACTGGGAGGAAAGAAACTCCCACGGTGTCAGGGGTCCACGGGGACAAAGACTCGAGAGGATCAATACCACCCCGATATGGAACCCATTCCCACTCCTTGTTAGTTGTTGTCGAGGTTCTTGGTGCTAGAATCGATGATGACTTTGATGAAAGTGATGAAGAAATCTTATCGGCGGGGAAGAAGTGGACGCCGAGGTTCAAAGCGAACAAGAGCCTCGGCTGATCCATGAGCACAAAGTGAGTCACCTTTTCTACACGAAGACAATGACTCGGCCTCATCTTCCGACTCAGCGAATTCAAAAGATTTGACAATGTTCATCCACTCGGCGAAAGACAGCTGGTTAAGTGGATCGGTGGGGCTTCAAGGAGGCATTTTTCAGGGTTCTTGAGCAGTTTGGGATCAACACACCGAGGTTGCTGCCGATTCTGTGACCTTAGATCGATGTGCTCACCTTCAGCGAAAATGTTCATGAGCACCGAGATCTTATGTACCATCATCTTGTCAACTGGATGAACACATGGTTAAGTTCCTCAAGCATCTTGAACGGTTGGGGTTACGATTGATGAAATCGGGGGCCACTGTCAAAGACCAGCTCAATGCCAAAGTCTTTGGAAACAATGAGGCATATCTGAAAAATTCATCGAGCTCACTGATCTTATAGAGATGCTCAAGTCTGCGAATGTTGAGGGTCTTCAAACTTGATTCGGACTCTTGAGACCACCATGGACTCACTAAACACTCGGTAGCTACCTTGACTCGGCCTCGTCTTCAATGGCTTGGAATCTTGGTCCACGAATGAGCGCCTTGGAGTTATCTCATACAAACTTGGATGCAAAGGTCACTTTGGTCTTCAAGGATACCTCGAAATAAAGGCCATGATGGTGAAATCTATCGAGGCCTTCAAAGGTCAAGTCGGTGTCCCCTCGGCACCTACTCCAACTCTTGCCCTCAGCGGCCTTCGGCAGGTTGAGGGAGAATCTTCTTGAAGAAACTCCTCTTCGCGCCGAGGGGAGCAAACACCACCGATCTCGGACTCAAACATCATCATCATCGGCACCGGTCTGCGGTACCAATCTCATCACTTCCACCTCAAGCAACAACAACAACAACAGCGGTTCTAACACCAATCATGACAACACCACCTCCATAATTGCATCATCCTCCACCGGGACGGGACAAGGGCAAGGCATACTAACAACTCGGGCACGAGAGGATTCCTAAAATCGGTGACCTTGAATACCTCTTCACTCCTCAGCATTAACAAACACCTTGCTAAAGAAGAAAGGAAATTGAAACAAGGCGGGGATGAAAAGAAGACTAAGGAGGCATTGACCAAAGTGATTGCGAAGAAGGCGAAAATGTGGGAATAGATGCAAGCAAGCTCAAAAAAGGTCGAGGCGGGACAGTTCATGGAAGCTCGAGTGCTCGAATGGGCTGCAATGAGGCTCGGTATGAAGAAAGAGAGAAAGCTGAAGCTCTCGGGCAAAGCGAATTAAAGAATATAAGCGGACAATGACCAGCAGAAGGCTTCGAAAAAATCACGATGTCAAAATCATTCCCGACACCAAACCATTGGCTATGAATGTTTCGGGGAGATGACAAAAGACACTTTGAGGTTCATGATCCTTAAAATTCGGTGACTTTGGGATCAGCGAACTTGATGAACTTGGTCCGATCATTGGAAAGAAGCAAAATAAGGTGGTCGAGGAGTCGATGAAGATGCTTAGCAAAAGATATGAAAGGTGAGGAAGCACCATTAGCGAGAATTCACCGCCTTGGCTGCACCTCAAGGATCTCAACCACAAGCTTCCAGCGGCAAAGGAAAGAGTTGATTTCCAACCCGAGATCAAAGTGCACGGCCTTGAATACATGAGAGGCGCACTGAGGGTGTTAATTTTGTGAATTGTCTAGTGATTGAAGAGCACGAAGAGGGCTATTCTACATTGATGTCTGAGAACCTGCATTTCAAAGATGGAGTGACATTGATCGGTGGAGTAGGCGCAATGATCACTATATTCTGTGGCCTCTGGATCTAATCTCGGCGAACATCGGGTTCTGTCAGACACGAGCATGAATCGAGACCATCTGAGGGAAACTCATCACCAAGAAAGTGAAGCTTGAAACCTTTGGGTATCCATACGGATTGACATCATTTAGTTTTATCTTTGTACTAGTGATAGGAACTATGTGTCGATCAATAAGCGATGTATGTTTTATTCATTTACTCGGCGTTCCTTATTGTATTCATTAGTACATTCGATGTAGAAGAAGCCTCTTGCTCACTTACAGCGATCAACCACTGAGGCTATTTGTATATCCAAATAGGGGAGCTGTTGGGTTCGGTAAATACCCAAACCCATAATCTAGGATTTGAATAGAAAATAGCCCAAGTATTTAATCCATTAACACAAACAGTCCTTTGAGTGCATAGTCTCGATGAGTCGTCTTCGGATACTCGATGAGGCAAAGAAGAAGTCTCTCCACTCGATGGGCGGAACTTAAAGGGTGAAGGCGAGTCAAGAAGAAGATGATGGATTTGGTGGTGATGACAATAACTCATTTGAATCCCTAAGATTCTATCCAACTTCTTGCTGAAGACAAACTGAAGTAGAAGGCGAAGAATGTAAGGCGAAGAAAGAAGCGGGACAAGGCGGAAAGGTTGAATCGGATAAGGCGAAGTCCTTATCAACCAAAGTCAACTTTCCACAGAATGGCGAAACATCGGGCTCGGTGTCATCCGAATTTAGGAAAGTAGTCTTGTCTCTTACCTAGAATAGTCTTTGTAATGAGAGACAAAATACATCGGTATTTTGTCTTACGTATGATGTCGGTTGTCCTTAGGAAAGAGTCAAATATCATACATGTATAAATAGCATAAGAGATGGAGTGAAAAGGTTAAGCTTGTGAATTGTAAAACACATACACACAAGCCATCTTTCACTCCTCCAAATCTAACTTAGTTCTGAGATAGCTCGATGAGCTCTAAGAGTTGTGCTCGGACATGAGCTTAGAGAGAATCACCCAACTTTGTCATTTCAATCCCAAGTACTATTCATGATACTTGGGTAGCGTATTCTTTGTTGAATTATTTCTAATAAGAATATGATGTTGAAAATTACATAGTGTGTTTTCTTTGTGTTAATTTAGGTCATTGTTCACTTTTAACTTGTTTCATAAACTTTAAGCTGTTTAAGCGATAGTGAGCAGGGAACAACAATCTTGCCGGACTTAATTTCAATATCATAACGAGACTTAGCTGCGAATCACGGACTTAACCTCGAACTTGTAGCCTCCTTTAATTCGATTTCTCTTCTTGGCTTAAACTCTAGGCCAAGATCTCATTGCTACGACCTTGAGGTTGATTGTCTCTCGGAAGATTTCTTTGTAGGTGTTAAAATCGGATCCACCCTCCTCCTCCATATTCCTCCCTATTTGGGAGAATTTTCTTCCCCTTCAGAATCAGTAATCTCTATACCTTTAGCTTTGAATTTTTCTTCCAACTTTTTGACTTTCTTAACCAGTCTGAACACAGTGTCAGCTTGAGCCTTTGTTGACCTCTGTAGATCCTTTTCCAATCTCTCTATCCTGGTTAGAAGTTGGGGAACTAGGCTGATGAGCTCTTTATGAGATAGATTAGCTTGATCTGATGCAGTGGTGGGTGTTGGAGGTTTTGAGTGAGGAAGTTTAGGAGATTCTTCCTCATATACTAGTGGGGAAGGTGGAGGTGGAGTAGGTGTTCTTTGTGGTAATAGTGGTGTGGATATCCTTTGGGTGATGGTGGTTTGGAGGTCCTCTGTGCAGGTTCTTGAAATTGCTCTTATGCCTCAGATGCACCAGCAGTAGATGTACCTACAAGGTTAGTAACACCAGCCAACACAGCATACAGCAAAGGCATGTTAACTCCTTCAAAACTTCTTTTCATGTTTGCAAAAATCTTTTTGGTAAAAGCTACAACAATGTATTGTTGCTTGTTTGTTGTTTCAACATTTAGAATCATTTGCAAGAATCTAGGATACATTAAAATCTTTTTATCTTTATTTGCATTTGTAACCATGGCATCAAAAATCATTTTTGAAAAGTTGAAGAGTCTACCAGTGGATGAGCGGACCAATGCAGAAGCGATAGTGCTTCAATTGATCCATCCACCACTTTTAGAGCTCAAGCAATGCAAGAGATGATGTACAAGGAAGCGCCATTGAGGAGTAAAGTGACTTTTCAAAAGTAAAAGTCCCATCGATGGGTATCAATGTTTTGAAGTCCATGAAAAGTTCATCATTTGGTAGCATTGTAATTCTGAGGCATCGGCCAATTGAAGATAACCGGTGATTCCTCGGTAATTATATAATCAAAATATCAATGGTTTCCTTTAAAGCTATAGTTCCATCATCAAGAGTGATGATGGTGGTATTTAAAGCCTTGACGATGAAATATAAATGATTGGATTATGTGTAAGGGCATACGAATATGAGATCCCTTGAAAATCCACAATCTGCTTTCGAAGCACAGTGCTTTCATTTGGCTTCTTGAGGAAGCCTACTTGGTTGTGCTTGTCATTAAACTTTAATTGAGTAGTGAGAGTGGTGAATTTTAAGTTACGGTAGTCTGGTAGCAAGTTAGGGTTATCTTTGGTGAACAAACTTTATCGAGATAAAAGATTTGAACTTTTAAAGATTTTAAAGAAAGTAGATAATGGATAAATATAGATTTTATTAAAAGTATCCATATATACTTCTTACACTTCATCTGGTCAAAATGGATTTTCCTCGACCCGGCACTAACGGTATTATTTTTGCACTACGGACTTAAAATAGTCAAAGCAGACTTAAGTGTGACATCACCAGTTTAACTACGAAAAGTAGCACTTCCATCAGCATAGCTTCCATACCTCCCCTGTCTTTGATAGATTTTGCATTTCCCTGAAAAAATTAGTCTAAAACCAAGAGAAATACAATATGTAGGTCTTAAAATCAGAGTTAACTCAAAACCACCATAATTAATTCATAAAGAAACCAAAGGAAATTGTTCAAGCACACCAAAGGTATTGTAGCAAACACATGAATCAAAAGATGTTCACAAAACCACCAAATCACGCCAACACAAAGATGTTCATAATATTTCCATGAAAAATCTAACTATGCATAGGTTATCCTATGTTGCCTCAATAGTATGAAATTCTTGGACTTCCTCAAACTCCTCCAGTGATCCTTGTTACCCGGTCATATGCCCGAGCATCCACTATCAACAATTCATATGCTTCTAACCACGGTGTGGATGTTCTGCGCATAACAAAAAGAAATTAGTTTCTCTTGGCGACCCATACTGTAGAGGCTTGGGTGCGCCTTATGGACCTGAGAATTCAAAGTATAAGTGAAAATGGTCCACTATTATTCTTGGGTGTGGTTTGGTCTTTCTCCAAGTATAAACTGAGGGCTTAACAATGATCCCCAATTTCCACCTGCGACATGAGATTGAAGCAGTTTAGCTCCATTTTGATCCAAGGGTCTTCTCACGGATGAGTGAGAACCATAATGAAGTCTTTGATTAAATGGTTCTGTGGTTTTCTAAACTTGGGACTTGGTGAAGGGCGGTAGGTTTGATTTAACATTCATATACCAATTAACTTTAGCTGACCGGACTTAACATGACCGATATTAACTCTAAACATATTACCGGTATTAATGTTTTGCCTACTAGAATTAAATTGTGCACGGTACCCACCGCTTGGCCTATGAATTAACGGAGGTACTACCAGTATTACAGAATCTTGGTCTTGTGACAAAGCGATTTGCATGGTTAATTCTATTTGTATTATTCCACCTTGGTCTAACTACCCCATTCCAGTGTTCTGACCATTTTATTTCTTAATTGACCTCCTTAGCCATTCTTTTCTCATGATAGTCACGATCTACGATTAAATGACTTAGGCTTCCATACACAAAACAAATCTTCTTTGTAAAAGAGTATCCATCCCCAAATTCCATTTGTATTAACCCATTCCAGTTCTTTCTGTCTACTTTAGGTGTCTCGGGTTTGACACATTGCCTATGGGTTTGGACTGACTAGGTTTAACATTTTACGGTTTAGACACAAAAGTTTTGTGGACTCAGTTGTTTTGGCACATAAGTCTCATTGTTTAAAGCAGGTTTAGAAATCCTTATGGGTTCGGACTTAAGTTCTAAGAACATTCGAGAGATAGTTTCAATGGGTCCTTCACTTGTCATTAGATTGGTGGTTTCCTTTGGTTTGAGAACTCTTATCACAGAATCCACTACTTGTCATGGAATTGATGAGGAGAATTCAATGGAATAGTCTTTGGAGCAAGCATGTTTGGGACTTCTTATTTCTCTGTAATCAAATAAAGACTCATCAAATGGTTGTTCAGGTTTTGGTGTGTAGTCTTCATAAAGTGGTGGTGGAACTCCTTTATAATTATCAGTTTTAATAAATCTATTATAAAGAGGTTTGCCAATACTGTCTTCTTTTGAACTACCAAAAACACCAGGTTTCATCTCTTCTTCATAGCTTAACACCCCACTATCTGATTGAATTTGATAACCTAAGCCCAATTTACAACTAGAGCTTATGCCATAATTGATTAACTTGTGTAGATTTTTAGAAGACTCTCCCCAAGACTTAACTATTTTCTTCAGCTCATCTCTTTCTTGTTGAGCTTTCACGCCTATTCTTCTATATTTCCTTAGTTTTTCATTCTTAGCAAAATTTTCATTAGCTTGAAACATTAATTTTTCATTTAGAGATGAATTTAGCTTTTGAAGGTTTGAAATCTGTTGGAATCACTCCTAAACCTAATTCAAGTGTTAGTGATTCATATGTAATAGTTAGCTTAATTATGGCCTTTATGTTTGTAATTAGCCTTAGGCTTATGTAAAAGGCCCATAAGCCTAGGCCCAAGCCCATATAGGAAAGGAAGGGAACTTGCATGTTGCCCTAGTTCCTTCCCATATATAAACACATGTAAACCTTCCTTAGAAGGTTGGGTTGTTCAATTTATCTTTCACATATGCTCTACGCCTAACTCTTCATCATTCTTACGTGTGTGTGTGTTTGGTTCGTTGTTCATCCGCCTTCTTCTCTTCTCTATCTCTTCTCTTGATGCTTGTGTTACATATATGGTGACCTAACGGTGGTATCATTAGCCAAATAGTTGGGTGAATCGTGTTTGTTGTTTATGTAAGTTTCGGTCTTCAGCGTAACAACACATGATACTTTAGTTAAGCTTAAAAGCGTATTTTTACACTTTTAATACAAGATTCTTGTACTTTCAACGTTTTAATGTGTTAATATAAGCTTTTTTGGCATAAAGTTTCAAACTTCTGGCGTAGATCTTGGTTTTTAATCTTGGTTTTATCGTGGTTCTTATTCTCGCATAAGCTGTTTTCTAAGCTTTGGATCATCAAGTTTCACACTTTTGTGTTATTTTGGTGATATTGAAGCTATTTCATCACAAAAACACGGTTTGGAAACATCAATGGAAAGAAATCATTTTGGCTAAATCCTATGCGTAAGTAAAACCCTAAACTTACGCGTAACTTGTTCATGGTTTGATCTTGAGTTTAGTGGTTTACTCCGTGTTCTCTTGCTTGGATAAGCACGAAAATCGTCGACTTTGGATATCTTTTGCCTTTGTGATAGTGTAAAAGATCATTTGAACAAAACCTAAAATGCAGCATAAGCATAAGCTACGCGTAGACTTTTACTCATAAGATTTATCTTCACGCCTAAGCTATGTCTTCGCATAAGGTAATCCTACGCTAAGGTTTCTCGCTTAACTTTTGATTACGCATAACTTTAGTGTTTTTCATCTCTTGTCGTAAGCTAATCCTCGTAACTCTTCTTTATTCAGCGTATCTTTGAATGTTTTTACGCATAAGTGGTACTTGGCTCTTACGTGATTTCTCGCTAATCACTTCTTCAACAAACTACTAGTTTCATTCGACTACAAAGATCCATCATCAACACAAGTTATCAAAAAAAAAAAAAAAAAAAAAAAAAAAAAAAAGTTTTTAGCGGGAAAATTTGAGTAAAATTTATTTTTCGGGAGACTAAGCGTTCAATTTTCATAAGATTTAAATTATGGTTTAACTGTGAAAATTTTGGTCAAAATTCAAATTTTGGGCCCAATTCAAATTTTTGGTCAAATTTGGCGTCAAAATTGTCATAACTCAAATTTTCTTTCAACCTTAGAATTGAATTTTATAGTTATTTTCAAATTTTGAGAGTCAAATTTTTCATAATTATTTTGGAGGAAATTTTGAAAATCACTATATCGGCCTTTCAAGTATGATGACTTCATCTCCTTGATCTCTTGCTTAAAACCTTCATCACCAAACCTTGCTGATGATTACGAAGAAGAAAAGGCATTTGTGGAATTGCAAGAAGGATTTATTGTTACGAATGAGAAGTTCAACTCAATGTTTAACAATTCCAAGCGTCGGACATCATCAAATTCCCCGAAATCCTGCGATCGTGCAAGGTGAAAGAGTTTATGTACATGTAAGGAATGCTCGAAGAGATGTTGAGAATGTTGTGATTCTTCAGAATCGTGTCACGGACAATGAGGTTGTAGCATTGAAGCGGGATGAATGACGAGATCGGAGAAGATATCATACTTAACTATGACAGGCCTAACTTTGGCGAAGAACAAATGGTTGAGAAGATATCTTACCCATCTACGACATGAACCGAACTTTGACAAAGAACAAATAGTTGAGGTACTATCTCATTGATCATATTCTTCACGCAATGCGACACAACAAATGAGCAACTGAATTGAGAAATGAAGGAGAGGTTGACCCGGTGTGTTACCTAATGTCTGAACAACTATCTCGTATACGAGCCCTTACTTGTTAACAATTCAAGCGAAGCGTCAAATCAAACTCTTGAATAAAATCATTCTTCTCAAAAAGACCATTGCTCGGTTTCATAAAGATTTTCAAAACTAGAGGCATTGCATCTCTCTTGAACTTAAATTACAAAACAAATATTTTCTTGAACACAATGGTCGGTATTCAAATGAACAAAGTAATCGTGTGGATACATTAGTAAAAGAAAATGAGCATTTAAAGGCTCAAATTCAAGCAAAGGGGCTTGCATGTTGCTTTACAAAACAAGCGAGAAGATTAACTAACATGCATGTGGATACTAATTTTGCAAAACCAACAATCTTGGGAAATCGTCTCTACAACCTTTGAGAAAACAATCGGTAGTTAGACAACCAGCGCATTTAAATCGAGCGTTCTAAATCTTCAAAACCACGGTTTGCCTCCCAAGTTGTTGAGAATAATCATTAAACAAAACCGGTCGCTCCACATTCTGGCCTATGAAAAATGCTTACATTTACATTAAACTGTTTCTATTAAATCTGTTTACATTTGCTTTTTGGCCGTCTAGGATTAGTTCGAACACTTGTGCCTAAACCGAGCATTAAAATTAAAAATTCATATGATTCGCATGACACGTGCAAGAACTATGATCTAGAAAAGGCTAGGAAAGGGCACTACTCAAAAGGATGGAATCTTAGGTTCACGACCTAGAGTGATGCCTTCTAGTGTGTTGCATAACTTTGCTTGTAGTAGCAAACCAAAACCTAAGTTTAATCAACAAGCAGTTAGAAATAAACCCGTTGATCTAAGCGTACAATTTGAGAAACCTAATAGGTGGATCAATATAGGGCATAAACTCTTCCCAAAAGAAGTTTCAACATCCCTAGATCTAACCTTAGTTGGATTCCAACGGGTAGAGTTTTCAACTTTGTTGGTCTTGGGTGGATTCCTACGAGCAAGATACTAAGTAGTTGCATCAACACAAGTGTGAAACCCACAACATCCATCCACGAGTTAGGAAAGGAACTTATCAAAATAGCATGTTCGGTGTCAAGAAGATAATTGACACTACATCTTTATGCCTCTAACATCGGAACCCAGTTACACTTGGGGATCCATGCTTTCTCTTTCTTGCCCTGGTTCTTTCTATCTGTGTACAATGACTATGGCTTCTCTGCAAAACAGCGTGGGACCCGTTTCTCACCGTTAAAATTTAATGATCCATCAATTTGCTCCACCATTGTACTTAATCGTCAAGAATTGGAAACATTGCTTGCTCCTACGGTTAAATATTACATTTAAAGTCGTGCTTCGATGTATCGAATGTTTCATTGCACAACTGATAATACTCTAATTTCGATACATCGAATCTACAACAACAATTCTTGTGTTGCACCTCAGTCGAATCTCAAAGCGGAAGAACAAAGTGTTTCCTACAACAATGTCACGGTGATGATCAACATTATGAATAGAAGTTTTATCGTGATTGACTCTCTCGAAATATTTTGGTACTTCACACTTGTTCGATCAATTGGACATACATGGTTTATTTGTCTCCTTATACATGGTTTCGATGTCTTCAATTCATCATCAACATCGTGGTGTATGATTACGAATCATTGAAAACATCGAGGGGAGAGAGTGTGTAGGTGGTCATTGCTTCCTTGTTCTTCCACATGCTTCTTCTGCGAAAACCCAATGCCTTCTTGAATTTCTTCAATTAGGGAAGAAATAAGATGATATGTGGCTCAAACGTCTCACTTTGGTATTATCGTCTCGATTTCACGGGTGATCTTGTGTGAAGTTACCCAAATATGATGTTATGATGCCTCACACGGTCTTGGTATCGAATTATTGCATCTTCACGGTGATTAGTATTAGAAAGACCACAACATTCGGGAAAGTCATTTCATTTAAGTCTTTCGTGGTTTGTTTGGTGTGATCGTCTATATCGTGAGAAGATATTGTTGATTTACGGCATGTTACCCTCGAATAGATTTTCGGCAATTAGTCGAGTTACCTTGTGTGGTTTTACGCTCTTCTACAAATTCTGCGCATCTTGAAAACTTCAAAAGTTAGAAGAAATGTCTACTACATCAAAGTTTCAAATCTGCTAAAGGCGGTTGTCGGTATGGGGAAGCGATTAAGAAACTTCGTCAATCTCTGTTTATATTCACTATGGCTTACGAGTATATGACTTGGAACCCGGTCAACAGCAAACTTTCCCAAACCCCATCATCGGTGAAACAAGCCCTCGACTTACCGGTCAACAAATGGAAAGGCTATTTGCTCCGATGTTCGGTGATGATATTGATGAGCGTGCTCGGTGTATCCGTTGTTTCATTGCTCAACGATCATATTCCTATACGATACACACTACAACAACTACTTTGAAGACGCACCACCAGTTGACTCTACAACAACAGTTGAACAAAGCGCTCCAACGACGAGAACCGGTGATGATGTTCTAAACAATGAAGTACCCTTTTCGATTTCGATCCGTCGTTCTTTAACCCGTTTGCTAATGAGGCTGCACACGATGTCGCGGAATCATCTACAAGCCATTTGAATCCTCGGAATCTACACAATGTATACCAACATCAACCCTACACATCGTTGGACAAAAGACCATCCTTTTGAGGATATTATTGGAAACTTGAATCAACCGATCGTTCACGAGACAACGTCTTCGCACAAGCGGTGAACATCTTGCATTTATGCTCTCACCATCTCCTTAATCGAACCTAAAAACATCAAAGGCGCAATGACCAAAGACACTGGATTGAATCCATGCAGAAGAACTCAATCAATTCAAGCGTCTTGAAGTATGGGAATTGGTTGAAAGACCGCCGAGGATCTTCGTCATTGGTCTTAAATGGATTTGGAAAAACAAATTGGATCTTGAAGGAATGTTATCGAAATAAGTCACGTCGGTGGCTAAGGGTTATCGACGAGGAAGAGGTATTGACTTTGAAGAATCTTTTGCTCGGTTTCGTCTTGAGGTCGTTTGGATATTTCTCGCGTTCGCGCTCATCTTAACATCATAGTCTTTCGGATGGACGTCAAAACTATTTTACGAGCAGGAAACCGAAAAGCGGTTTATGTCGACCAACCGAAGGATTTGTTGATCCAGTTCCCGAACCATGTCTAAGCGAACAAAGCTCGTATGGTCTCGAACAAGCTCCTCGGGCGTGGTACGATAAGTTATCATCTTTCCTAATTTCCAATAATTTCACCAAAGGTTCGGTCGACCCTACACTCTTCATACAATATCACGGGGAACATATTTTAATCGTTCAAATTTATGTGGATGACATCATTTTTGGGTCAACACATCTAAAATATTCAAATGCTTTTGCAAAACTAATGACAAAACATTTTGAAATGTCAATGATGGGTGAACTTACATTCTTTCTCGGATTGCAAGTTCATCAATCACCCCGTGGTATTTTCTTGAGTCAGTCCAAATATGCCCTTGAAATTACGAACAAATTGGAATGAATACTTGTGATACTTATGCCACACCAATGTCGCATACCAAGAAGCTAGGCGCGATTTGCATGGGAAGCTGGTTGACCACAAAATACCATGATATTATTGGGTCTCTCATGTATCTAACGACCAACAGACGATATTGTCTTTCTAGTATATCTTTGCTCCGTTATCGATCGAGACCAGCTGAAACCCACCTCTCGGAGGCTAAAAGAATCCTCCGATACATAAAGGAACCATTAAATTGGGGATCACGGTATCAGAAGGATTCGGTTTTGAACTAATAGCTTTTGAGAGGCCGACCACGCGGTGCTTAGACTCTCGGAAAAGTACTTGAGAGCATTACAATTTCTTGGTGACAAGCGGTGTCTTGGCAATCGAAGAAGCGAGGATTGTACATCATTTGTCCTCAGCGAAGCGAGAATATGTAGCCATGTCGGCGTGTTGTGCTCAAGTCATTTGGATGAGAACACAACTCAAAGACTATGGTTAAGTATTTGAGAATCCGATGTATTGCGACAATTGGAGTGCTATTGCGATCTCGTGCAACTCGGTTCAACATTGAAATCAAAGCACATCGATCTTGATATCACTTCATCGAGGACCACGTGGAGCGAGGTATGTTGAATTATACTTTGTCGATCACGAGAATACCAATTGGCGGATCTCCTCACCAAAGCTTTAGCTCTGCTAGGTTTAATGAGTTGGTCCACGAATTGGTATGCGGTGTTTGACTAAAGAAGAAGCTGGATGAACTTTTAAAACATTTTTAAAACCAGTCAAACACCAAAATCTCGTTTGTAAATATTTTTCAAAAACAAAATACAAAAATATAAAATCAGATAAAACAACAAAAATACTCTTCTATCTAAATTCTTTCAAACATCGCAAGTACAAATCTTCAGTCAACACTTTGTTCTATCAAATCTTTCACTATTTTCCCGAACAAGTGTTGAGGGGGAGAAAGTAAATATTTTTCAGCTTCATAAAACCTTGTACTTCCATGTTTTCAAAATTATGTTGTTTCTTCCAAAATGGTGGATACGTTTCTTGTCAAATACTCTCCTCGGACTCAAATGTCTTCAAAATTCATTATTTCAAAAGTCGAAGGGAGTATCGTTAAGTTCTTGCCTTACATGTGTTTTGTCTAACCTAAATGGAAGTTAAAGGATCTTGGTTGGAACCTCTTTAAGGTTGAGGGTGAATGTGTCTACTTGGCAAATTAATTTTAACAAAATCATTCACCTAACACATTCAATGCACCACTTCATGTGCATTTACTCCTAAACCACCAAGATTAAACAACCCAAATCAAATCTTCAAAATCCGTTCAAGCTGTTCTTAATCTGTAAGTTCTAAATTGTTTTGATCAAGATTCTAAACAAGGACTTCAAAAATCTTTCAAATCCAACGATTAAAACTCTTTAAACTGATTTTAGAAAATTGTTCACTCGAACGAATTGGGTGTTTATGCATAAAAGTATTTGGATTGAAATAAGTTATGTTAAAACCTTTCCTAGTGTCTATTAAACTTGTTTCAATCGTCCAAAACCATCCTGAATCTTAAATTTCATTAATTTGAATTCTAGGGTTCTTGCGCTCATCTAGGGCTTTTCTATTCTGTGATATGTTATTTGGTAGTCAAGAAAGTGTTAGAATAAGTTTATATGCATGGTTTTGAACCTTTTAAATTAGCCTAGAAACATCTAAACTGTAAGAATTTAAGTTTTAGTTTTTTAAGGGTTCATCTCCCATGAATCTTCTGATTCTGTGGTGGAAATGTGTTAAATCTTGTTCCATTGCACTCATATGACCTCTAGGACATTCCAGAAACATTCTTGTTTGATTTGTGTGGCTATACCTCTTACGCATAGATTAAGGGTTTAGGGTTTAAGAAATTTTACGCCTAAGTCTTTGTGTGTGTATCTGATATGTTCTTGTGCTTGTTTTTGTGATCTATAAGATGTTTGGAATAAGCGTAATCAAGTTTTCATGTTTATGTTTAACACGTTACGCATAAGAGGTCTCTGGTGGATTACAGCGTGCCTTGGAGAGATATTCGTAAACAAGGCTTGTTAGCATAAGCTTTACTCTTACGAGTAAACTTTTAGCATAACATCTAGCTTATTCCTACGCATAAGCCTAAAGCCTTTGAACTTGTCTTACGCGTAAGAAACTCTTGCGCATAAGTTTGGTCTTACGCTTTAGCTTACTCTTACGCATAAGCTCCTTTCTTACGCATAAGGATCCTTGTCACACATAAACCACTGTTCACTTCATTTTGGCCTATTATGCATATGTTACTTGTTAAATGTTACTCATAAGTCACTATTATCTAATGTTACTCTTAAGCTTACAAATGTTAATATGTTGTGTGTTAAGTGAAAAATTGGACTTTGAAATTTCAAAATTAACACGTTCACGTAACTTATCACATCAACTTCAAACAATTGGACAAATGTGACTTAGGACTTGTAACTAACATAAACATGTTACCATCAAACAAGGAATTAGATAATGAATCGAGACTAAAACAAACACATTGTGTTTCCATATGTACATCTTTTGTCTAATGTCTTCGAGATCACAAAATGGTCGCAAATCAAGCATACATCAAATCCCGGTGAGCTCACAATGGCAAACACATTCCACGATAGATACGACAAAACAATTGGCAAGAACAATCTCAAAGTCTTCTTGACAACTTTATATCTGTGATAATCATCTTGCGAAATTGCTATGGACATCCTTTGCAACATCCATTCAAATTCATGCTCACTAAGTCATCCGATGATGAGTATGATTCAATGGATGAAATACAACTTCATAAGACATTAAAGCGTAAAAGGATGGAATACCATGCTTCAACCTTTACGGTTAATCAACCGGGGTGGGCGGGAGGGTCAAACAAGAGTCCTCCACTTATGGAAGATCCATTGCAAACAACTCTTACCCCATCCGATCCGGTTAATCAACCCGTAAGGATCGGGTGTCCTTGTCACTACAACTATTGAAATGAAGCAACCACAACAACAACTAAAACAACCGCAAGAAGAAAAGCATGGTGAAAATGTGGAAATATCGTGAAGGAGATTACGATCATGATAAGGATGAAAAATTCACGATGATGATAATTTGGTGGTGAAGTGGAAATGATGCGAAAAGAGGTGAAGAAGCTGCTAGAGTGAAGAGGAAAAGTTAAAGAAGGAATCGAGACAAGCGCATAGTTGACAATCCAACACATACCTCAACGGTCTTGAACCACCTTTTGACACTTCCACCAAACCCAAATCATCATCTCAATCATCACCTCCATCAACAAAAGAAACAACTAAGTCAACAACAAAATTTGTTAAGAAGGCAACTCCATCCAATGATTCGACAAATGGTTAGCGAGTTATCACCACTACACAACAAGCTACGGCCACCACCATCCGATCAACCAAGGGTTGAAACCATACCACCAATGGAAAACCGTTGATCACTTTACATGCACTGGTGGTGAGGATCACGACATACACGAGCCCCAACCGAACCTCAACCGAAATTTAGATCAAATACATTCTGCACTCCTTGTTTTCATACGCTTCAAATCAAAGAGCGTGTTGAAGTTCTCCACCTGGGGTCGAATATTACCTAAATTCTACACTTCATCGGAATCAATCAAGAACCTCGATTACTAAATCGTTCATAAACAAAAGTCCGGTTTGTCTACCAAAGTGAAAATCATCATACTTGCTTCATGGCTTTCGATGAAATTCACTAAATTCTCTATGACGCCACCCTGGAGATGGTTCGAGATGGATTGGCATATCGATTGAAGGACATTGAGTTGGGTATAATTGAGACGAAGAGATGGAATTCAAAGGATCGCAAGGATGTTCGTTGATTTATCACTAGGATTGATGAATGTTTGATTCATCGGGATCGGATGCACAGTTGGAGAGCTATGTGGGAGGATGACCAAACTTTCCGATTCGACCTTCCAGCGTCCTCGAGAAAGTAGGCGATCGTCTATAATCATTGGGTAATCTCTTGATTGTGATTTTGTTTGTTTGATTATCGACAATGGCTTGTGCACATAACGATGTACAACCCGTACTTGTCAAGAAAGGACCACGTAGTGCGCTTGATTGCCACAATCCTATAAAAGGAGCAAAAGCTTCTTACTTTTGAGTAAAACCTATCAAACCTTTCAATTTTAAAGGTTTTGCTCAAAAGAACAAGTACTTTCCCATATGTTTTTTCAAAACCTCAACCGTTTATATCAATTGTTGAGGGCGAATATTTGACTAAAATCTTTGTTCAACAAAATTGTTCTTAGTGGTACTTTTCCCACAAAACTCAAAATGGTCATATTCTATATCAACATTTCTTTAAAAATAACATTTAATATGCCATTTTTGAGGGGGAGAAATATATGTGATAAGAAATATGCTGTGATTTGCTATATGAATTCTCGTGTGAAAAGACTTAACCCATGAATTAACGAAAACTGAACAGTCATACATTGAAAAGATTTGTCTTCCAAGACTTATCCAAGTAAATTGTACCTATTCGAGAAGCTCTTGATAGACATGAACTTTGACGGGTTTGACAACCTTTCGAGGATTGTTCACACCTTCAAGATAGTTATTAGAGCTAGTTGTCACCTAAAAGCTAACAATGTAACTCTTTAACTATACAACGTAATTGTGTCTCGCAAGGAACTGTCTATCTTGAGTCGATCAATTCAAAGTGCGCTCTTTCCTAGCTGTGCAAATTTCCGTCAAAACTCTTAAGCACATGTGGGGGAGTATTTACGAAAATCTAAAACTCTTGAAGTGTTCAAACATGTTTTCATTCACAAACACTTGAGAGATTTTCATGAAAATGGTTTTATAGCAATGGAGTTATAAGGTGATTAAGGTTAGGAATAACCGTCCTATGATCCGCTAGAGCGGAGGGATCTACCCAAGGACACCACAAATAGTTAGAATCTAGAAGTCCTTAGGTATGATTATAAAAAGGAGAAAATGAGAATTGGAGAAGAAGGAGTTGAAGAATTAAAAGAAATGCAAAGAAAATGGTGAAAAGAAATAGCCTCCAGTTATTCAACTTAGGCGGACACGGGTTCAATTCATATACTCTTGGTTGTCACTAGATGACACCGGTATTGAAGATCAAAAGTCGTCATGGACCCGATGGCGCATGCACTAAACCTTCTTAACCACTCAAGTTTTCTCCCAGCGAAGCTTGTTTCATTCTCATGTGGAACCCTACGTAAACTATTGGCTTTCTCTTAGAGATCGTTGGTATTGAAAAAGGAGACCTCTCCCTAGTCTCCGCTCGGGAAAACCAAACGCACATTTGAGTCTAGAGCCACGAGATTCATCAAAAGATCTCTTAGGTACACTTGACATTTCATCACTTGTTGTTCAACAATAAGAACATCGGTGGTACTTTATCGAGTCCTTCACGGATCTTAGCAATGTCGAGAACATTTATGAGAGGTTCACAATTGTGATCCTCGGTGATTGAATGGAAACTCCTGCCGGTCGACATCAAACAGCCTGACAAATGTTGGTCGCTTTGGTAACTCCCGTGGATTACGCTTAGTGGTCTCAAGCGGTCTACGATCGTGGTGATGCTTGTGTACTCGGCGACTCATTTGAATTGTAGGTGTACTTTGGTACATCGTGTTATCTCACTTGTGGGACTCCGGTTCGAGAACGGCCTTTGTGAGAATTAGAGTGTGTTTTCACACTATCTCTTTAACACCTCAAAGTTCAAACTTGTAAGTGCGGAATCCGCTTATTACTAACCTTTCTTATGTTTACTTCTTATGGAAGCTCGGGCGGATGATCGTGCTGATTCTCCACATGTTCATACCAAACAACATCATTTATGGAGTTCTCTCATTATCAAAGGCAACACAAAGTCGAATGATTCTTCATCAACAAAGAATCTACAAAGTTTAAAGACTTAAAGAACTTCATCAATTGTAATCCAACGTCAAAGGCGTGTGAGCATGTTGGAGAAAGGCGTGGAACAACAAGCGGTGAGCGGTCGATGCATATTACCCACCATACTATCACTTTCACCACAAAGAACAAAGATCAAAGAACAAAGATAATGATGACGTCAAAGCAAAACTGTTTAATGAAAACAATTTCTCTATACTGGGGAGATTGTTCAAATCAAGACAATTCTTCTCACAAGAAAGAAGAAAGTCAGAAGACGTCGAAGCTACTATTACATCAGCACCTTCACCGTTTACATTCACTCATCACCAACACTTAGGGGGAGATTGTTGGAATCACTCCTAAACCTAATTCAAGTGTTAGTGATTCATATGTAATAGTTAGCTTAATTATGGCCTTTATGTTTGTAATTAGCCTTAGGCTTATGTAGAAGGCCCATAAGCCTAGGCCCAAGCCCATATAGGAAAGGAAGGGAACTTGCATGTTGCCCTAGTTCCCTCCCCTATATAAACACATGTAAACCTTCCTTAGAAGGTTGGGTTGTTCAATTTATCTTTCACATATGCTCTACGCCTAACTCTTCATCATTCTTACGTGTGTGTGTGTTTGGTTCGTTGTTCATCCGCCTTCTTCTCTTCTCTATCTCTTCTCTTGATGCTTGTGTTACATATATGGTGACCTAACAAAATCTGTGTTTCTAAGGTTTGTACAGCATTAGTATATGCTAGAATTTGAACTTCCTGCTCTCTTAACTGAGTTAATTGTTCATCACTTTGTGTTTTAATAATATTATATGAATCAACACATAGTTTTGAACATAAGGATACCTCACTATTTGAGCCAATGGCCATGAAGGCGAGTGGTGGTAGATTCCTCAACATGTTCTCCCAGGTTGATAGCACCTCCATCCATAGTTAGCGATTGACCTTTTGATCTTCCTTCTTACCGACTTCCTTCTTGGATAGGAGACTCTTCTTTTCCTATCGGTTGCGGCAAGAGCCTTACATTCCCTTGCAAAGTGCCCGGTTTGATGCAGTTATAACACTCGAGCTTATTTTATCAAATCCACCTGAGTCTTTGGATCATAGCGAACTCTCCGCCATGTCTCTTAAAGAACACATTCATCCCGATGGCTATCATGGCAATTTGCCAATTAATGTCCATCTCTTCAATATCAGCATCATTGATCTGCTCCAGATCTTCATTGAGCAGGTATATTTCTTCTGTTGATCTAGCAAAAAGTGAGTATATAACTTGATCAGCAACTCCTGCAGGTGCCCCTCTTTCCATAGTACTTGTTGAGGAAGTACTATAACTGCTACCAGACTTAACCTGGTTAGTATTGTTCTTGTCATGGGATACAAAGGCAAGATTCTGAGAGCTGGATGAGGATGGTTTTGACACATTATTGATCTCTTGTTCAAACACCCTTAGGTTCTTGTACAGATTATCAATTGATATGGTGTCAATTTCAGGTCTGGTCCTCATGGTCATTGCCAGACTTGACCATTCTTTTGGCAGAGACCTGAGGAATTTATGGTTTGTATCCTCATCAGAAACACCAGCACCATGGGCCCCCAGTTGTACCAGAAGCTGTTGAAATCTGCCATAGCCCTTCTCTAATCCTTCAGAACTAGAAACAGTGAAAGCCTTAAATTGCTGTTTGTAAACATCCTTTTGCATCTTCTTAGAGTTGGCATTTCCTCCAAATCTAAACTTGATTGCCTCCTATGTTTCTTTAGCATCGTCCATCCCATGAAAGCGTCTGATGTGCTCCTTAGGAAGTGCCATTAGCATAATGCTTTTGGCCTTCCTTTCCTTCTCTACAGCAAGGATCTCAGCAGCAGTGCCAGGTGGCAACACAGTATAAGTGCCATCTTTGCCTTTAGTAACTCTCTTTTTAGAGTTCCCCTTCTGTATCACCTTTCAAACTTCATTGTCTGTGTACTCTAAGTAATGCTCCATCTCCATTGCCCAGATGTCATATTCATCTTTCTTTAGTGGTGGTAGCTTCATGTTGGAGATGTTTGTGGTGTTGGTGATTTGTGTTGGTTTTTGAGTGTCATCTGTTCCTTCTTAATGGTTGGATTCTTCATCACTGTGATGCTCAGAGTAGGTTTCAGTTGCCTTTTCACTTAGTCTCTCAGACATGATTGATGTTTTACTAGTTGGAATGAGTATTTTCTTTTGTGTATCTTCAACAGCAGAGTCCTTCTACAGGCTCTGATACCACTTGTAGGTCCGAAAGTTTATGGATCTAAGTAGCCTTGAATGACTTATAACAAACTTGAATAAATCCAAACTTGTTATATGAAGAACTCTTAACAATATCTTAATGTGTTAATGCGGAATCTTAACACACAAAGTACGAAGAACACACGAGATAACTAACTTCGTATTTTCTATTGATCACTTTGCTCAAGGTTAAAGCTTACAACTCGTACTTTAACCTAATACCTTAGGGATCCTTTTATACATCAAGGAAACCCTAATTGACTACAAGACTTGTAGAAGGGTAAAGATATCTCTTCCTAAGATATCTCTACGCGTACATATCTACTCCTAATATAACTCTAACAAACTATTCTGTTTTTATCACAAACAAACTTAACTACCAACTACTAGTTCTGCTAGACTTAACACCATTAGTACTGGCAAACTAAACTATCAACAGACTTAATTCTGGCTTACAAGACTTAACTACTAAACTACCAGAATTAACACTAAACAGACTTAAACATACTTAAATCTGTTTTACAAAATATAATTCTTAGTTATCAGACTAAGTATATTTATATGTTGGCTCTTATTTAGTAAGGGCTGAAAAAACTGCAGTTTATCCAGTTTTTGGCATACCGAAATTAAGACTCAGCGGCGAAGAAATCATCATAGCCCAGCTAATATACAAAACAGATTAAAAAAAACCATGTGCAGTGTGTGGAACGCCCGCATTCATGTATAGATGCCTGAACACGGTTGATTATTAAACCTAAAGATACATAAATTGAAGTTCCTTGGTTCAGCGTGTCAACTGCAGACAATAGTAAATTTTACACGAAAGCAATAAATATCATACCTACACAAAACCGTTTAGTTCAAGTGTAACACCCCAACCCGACAAGGGTCCGAATGTCACATTATGGAGTCATATCAGAACATACTAATAAAATGCAAGCGGAAGTCTTATTAAATAAAGTACCAAGTCATATAAACGAATGACTTACAAAGGAAAAATACATAATCCAATATGTCTAAAAGATACGAATATCAAAAAAAATACTCTTCTAAAATAGTCCAAAATAATAAGGGAACTAGGGTCGGTTCACTCAAATGCTCCTACTCTCAGCCCATCAAAGCCCAGCATCCCATTTGGTACCTGCCGAATGGAAAAAAGAAATGCGACTGAGCTTAAAAAGCCCAGTGAAGAGATATAACAAAACAAAAACTAAACATAATCAAAAATACAAAACGAGTCAAAGGAGACTGATAACAAAGTCGTAATGAATGAGCACAATGAGTCTATAAGTCAATGAGGAACCTGCAGAATACAATATTAACAGATATCCAGAAGGAACAGAAATCAAAGAAGACCAAAGCAAAGTAAAGCAGCGAATCATTGAACAAATGTAAGCTCATATAAACAACCAAACATACAAGTATCGAAACATAATCATATAGGAGTAGATGAATAGTATCATAATTAAAACAAGCAACCAAACAGTGTACAAGCATATCAGTCAGCGGATCAACTAAACATGAATATAGCAAAACAAACATATCAGATAATCAAATATACATAAGGTAAGCAGAATTCTATAATCAACCAAAATCTACTGAATAGAATGTAAGCATGGCCATCACACAAGTCGGAAAATCAACAATTAATAAACAAAATAAATATCATAACAAGCTGAGATACTAATTGACGTATAAGCATGTCAGTCACAAGTATAGGTAGGAAATACTGAACGAACGTCATAATTAAATGAAGTAACTGAACAAGAATATAGCATGGCAAACTAAACAAGTCAACTAGACAGATAACATAAGTTAAACCATATCCCTCATCAACTAGTAACATGAACAGAAGTGTAAACATGGCAGATCAACAAGTCAGGTAAACATCAATTACTATGCCGAACCGATAACATAAGCATCAGAAAATACCAAACAGAAGTACAAACATGGTAGTCACAAATAGCAGGTAAGATTACTAAATGATAATCATATCCCACGAAATAACTGAACGACGAATAACATGATAAACGGATAAATCAAATGATTACATACTAGCATGGAAACCAGACAAATCAAATAGTCACATAATAGCATGGTAAACGGATAATCAGATATTAGCATGATAACAGATGAATCAGGTAACCACATACTAACATAGTAGACAGAGAAATCATGTAATCATATACCAGCATGGTAAACAGATGGATCAATAATCATATAATAGCATAGTCAACACTTGAATTCAATAATCATATAATAGCTCGGTAAACAGACAGAGTGGTAGTCTGAAGTATAAGCTTGGCAGCCAATCGAAATGGAGTGAGAGTAAAGTAAATCAAATGAACTGAAGAATAGTATGGTAGTCGGATGAATCCCATAAGGATACTGGGTGAATAAGTAGTCAAACGAATAACTGAATAGGCATAGCAAACGAATGAATCAGAATATCAGATAATCACATAATCACATAATCACCAATATCAGAATGTTGCCACGAGCACCTAATACTAAAGGAGATACTCCAATAGCCAAATCTACCAAATCACATATCATAACCCATATCTGCCAAATCATATCAAATCCGTCAAATCATGTCAAAGTGTACATGGGTAGCTAGCCCAAATGTACCAAACTGTGAGGGGGTGTATTGCACACACGCACCACATCACCAAAACTGAACTGAGTACCTCGGATGCATCCATACGCTCCCTCCAAAACAAATCAAATATACATATGCCATTTCGAGACTGTACATACGTATTCATAATGGCCAAGTGCACACATATCATAATCATATCAATAAGGGAACGCCAGGGACTAATCACACCGCCCAGATAGTGTCATGCCATTGGTGCATCAATGACATGGTCATGGTACCTCCATGACTAGTTAGCTCGAACAGCCGAGCAGGCGAATCATATCGAGCATATCAACTCATATCATATCATACCATATCATATCTAACCGAACATATCAAACCGAGCGGATTATATCAAAGCTAGGGATATCAAACGAATATCATGACAAACGAGTAACTAAACGAATATCATATCAAAGGGATCATATCAGATAGGATCATATCAATTGGATAGCAAACGGTTATCATAACAAAATAGGATCATATCAAGTCAAAGAAAAATGAGTACGAGTCAAATATCGAATATGAACAAGAGTCATGAGAGAAAAGAAGTGTCATTACTGAAATGACGAAATATCTGTACCTCAAAGTGTGTGCACGTAAGCAAAACACACAAAACTAATCACCTCTCCCTCTTCACAAGATCTATAGTAAATATACTCACATATTACCAACATATTCAATTTATAAGCTTCTAATACATTTATAAGTGTTTTACTTATTGGTATCATCCTTGTGTCTTTTATTTTCTTAACTTCACATCTGGACCAGTTTTATACGAATTATTTGACCCATCAGAAATACTCCAAAAATTATAAGAAAATTCCCAGAGTTTCCCACATTAGTTAAGTAATTTCACAAATTTTTGCAGATTTTATCTCAGAGCCTAAGTGTAGTTTAAAAATTCAAATTTCGGACTGTCCGAGATAGTGTCTGAAGTATACCCCAAAAGTTTACGTTTATTAGACCTGCTTAAACACCTTGGAAAAATTCCCAAAAATTCCAGAAATTCATTTATATCTTAAATATCAATCATGTAAAAGTGGAGATCAAAATTCCCTTTGTTTTGAAAATGAAAAATCAAACACTCCAACTGAATTTCAGACTCGTTTTCTCAGCTTTGACACTTGATCCCATAAAATTCAAAAATACGACTTAAGCAACTCCAAATTCATCCAACCCAATTGGAAAACTTAAATAAGACTTTAAACTAAGTTTTCATGTAAAAATACAGAACTAAACCCTTGTGTAACTAGAGATATAACACACACTTATTCAACATTTAAAACTGTTAAATTCGGAAATCCATTTTAGACCATTATATCATATGTTTACTTACACAAACTTACCCGAGACCTTTATATTCCACACAACCTGTATTTTGACATTGCCTTAACATATCCATAATCTTTATAACATTATACCAACAAAACTCATAACAAACCCTAACTTAGCTCGAATTCAATACACATACCCTCGGTATCATTGACATTCAACCAACACAAACCCTAATTCCCATTTATCTTTTAACAGATTCATATACATAGTCAATTATACATGTTTTAGGCTCTGATTATATACATTATATAGGTGTGTCGAATGGATGGAAAACAAAAGATGGATGATACCTTACTAGGCAGAATAACGGGACCAAGAACGAGGACAAAACCCACGAAACAATAACACAAACACACCCAAGAGTATCACAATTAAACAAGCTTCAATCTTTCCTTCTTCCTTGGTTCTTGAGAGTTAAACAAAGTGATGTATGGCAGGTTTAGGGTTTGGTGTAGAGAGTGGATTAAATAGCCGTATATTTGTGAATGAAAAAAAAATGAAGAAAGCGTATTAGGAGTTGGGAATTCTGAATCTATAGCTACAAAATAGGACTACTAATTCTTGGGCCTTATCTCAAATTAACAAGTGAATAAGGGGCTTAAAATTTCGGTTGTAGGCTTGTAGAAAATAAAAAATGTATAAGAGTCCAAGTATTTAGTTATGGTGTGATATTCCAAAGAAATAAAGAGAGCTTGCCAAAATTTATTAAACTTAGGATAGAGACCGATATTTGTAGTTTTATTTCTTAACATAAGTATTAAACCTTATTTTGTATTCACATTGATTGTCAAATGTTACTTCGAATTTTCAGGTTGTTATATCAGGAAACTAATCTTCCATCATCAGTGTGAGGCAAGTGCAGAACGAAATCCGCTTGAACGTTAGGAGGAAATTCCAAGATGCAAACTGAGCTAACATTTTACTTACTGAGCAAGTGTATATCTGCATATTTTACATACCTGCACACTCAGATATAATATCCGGTGATCTAAAATAAATTCACAGACTCAAAATTTAGCGACAATCGAATGATATCTGGAAAAAGCGCAACACTTGGTGTTGGAAAAAAATAACAGATTATGACCATGGCAGCATTCACTGCATCATGATACGTTGCAGCGTGTGCAATATCACTTTTTGTTAAAGTAACCAATGTCATGTCAGGCCATTATGCCTTGTTCTTTAAAATGGGGTTGGAACTTGGAAGGCTCGGATCTCTAAACATTTGGAAAAAAGAGGATTAGTCCGCCGTGAGTGCAAACTTAGTAAGTTGCCTCACCAAGATGTAAATAATCTCAGTTTTACTCGATTCAGTTTTATATCATTACAACCTGCTAGAATTAATCTCATTGTCAGATAATGGGATAGTGCAACACCGCTTTTGTATTAAGTGAAGTTTAAGCTTATGAACATTAAGTATGTGAGGGGATAAGGAACAATAATCGCATGCTACAATAATTCCAATATCGAATTTTAAGGTTCAAGCTCCTGCATCTTTTCCATACCTGCATAGTCACGTACAACATATGCCGATTTAAAATAAATTCGCATACTCAAAATTCAACATAAATTGTTAATAACTGAACACACATTTTGACTATAAAAAACAAAATTATGATATTTCTCATTTAGTCTTTGCTTATAAATAGGTGGAAGTGATACCTGGCAAAAGTGCAACATTCACCAACTCCTACATTTGAAAAGGATAACATATCATGGCCGCGACATCATTCATTGTAACATGAATCACTACAACATGTGCAATATAACTTTCATCGAAACCCAAGAATGTCATGTCGCACCTTTCTGCCTACTTATTAAAAAATGGGATGGAAGGCTCAGATCTGTAAACGTTAAAAAAAAGATGATCAATCCACCATGGCTGCAAACTTGGTAAGTTGCCCCGCCAAATGCAGATAATCTCAAATTTACTCGAATAAATTTCTACCATCACATCCTCTTAGAATTGATCTCATCATCATTCTCATATTCAGGTGCATCTCCATCTCTCATTCGCCACACTAATAAAAACTATTTGAAAACGGAATAATCAAATTCTAAACAATTTTAAGCAGTGTCGGGAACTGGTGGACTATTTTATTAACTATGAACAGATTTGGTTGATAAATTCTCTCTGCTTCTTTTGCATTCTGGATAGTTCCAAGGATCACTTCCACGTTCAAATGATGAGCCAACTTTGAAACGAATTGATTTTCAACAGTACTATTTTCAAGCCATATTGCTGTTAGCGTATGATATGTAGCATGGGCTTATAGGCCTTATTCATACTTGTAGGCTTATAGGCTTTATTTATACTTGTATATATACAAGTATAAATAAGGCCTATAAGCCCATGCTACATATCATATGCTAACAACTGCCACATGTTGCTAATGTCGGTTGATCATTTACCGTGTTTGTGTCTGTGCGGCGGTGGGTTCAAACCTTGTGAACTAATCGACTAACAAAAATTGTGATTACAAAAAAAAAAGGACTATGATGATGTTTAATTATGAAGAAGATGAATATGGTAGGTTTTTGTTTGATTATCAGACGGTGATGGTGGTGGTGAAGATGTTGAAGAAGAGGATGTTTGGATTTAAAAGATTGAAATGTGTTGTGTGGTTATTTAATAGTCTTTGGAAGTAGAAATGGTGAAAAGATCAAGCTACCCTCGTACATAACAAGTTAGATAACGACTGTTACGTTTTTGGATCAACAACGAGCAAAAACTGAAACGTTGAGGAGGTATGCAGTTATTTTTTCGTAGTGCGGGACTAAGTGAACCAAAAAGTGACGAAGGAGACGTGACGAAGCAAGAGGCAATGGACACAAAACAACAAATGAAATAGGAATCTTCTAGAAACAAAACAAAAGCAAAAGCAAAAACAGTGAAAGTATTGACTTAGCATTGACGATCAAACTTCACTTTATAAAACTGTCTCGTGAAGCAACAAACCCACTTATTTTTCGCCGATCATCATTATCCCTCTGGTGAATTTCTCTTTCATAATTATTTTCATTCCAGTTATTATATTTATATGAATCTTTATTATTAATTTTGTAACTCATAATTTATAGTATCACTTATACTGCTGATTTTATGGTAACACTTTACAAATGAAAAGCGAAATTAACTGCAATATATAATGCGTGTTAGTTTGTTTCTTATCTAAGCAGCATTTTGTTTGTTGATCCGCTTCTATAAAACAATTAATTAGTGCTACATAGTTTTACGCATAATGAATGTGAAAATAATACTAGTTAATTAGTAGTAGTAAAATGTACTTTTGTGTATTCAAGTCTGATCAGGAGTTAATTGGAATTTGACCCTAGGTAAGTTATTTACTATCCATTACTGTATGTTGTTGTTGTTGTTGTTGTTGTTGTTTTTGTGCTTTACATCTTAAAGTACGTGTTTTTATGTTTAGTGTTTGTTATGGTAATTTTGTTATTAAAGTGTATATCAGATGTTTGTTTGGGTTACATCCAGAATTGGGAGAGTAGCTTTTTCAAGGAAGTGACTGATTTTTATGTATTCTTTTGGAAAATCAGCTGTTTTGATAATGTTGATTTTTTTTCCTCTTTTTTTTCTTTTGGGCTAATTACACAAAAATGTATCCAACATCGGCTTTTTGTAGTTACGTGTGGCCATTATTTTTTTGTAGTTCCATGTAACATACTTTTGAATTCGTGCAGTTTCATGTATTCGGTGACCTACAAACCGGCTAATGCCTACGTGGAGCCCGTTTTTCCATGTAGATTAAAAAAAAAAAAAAGTTTTTTTAATCAAACCAAACACCCTTTTTGTTCATCCTCACCTCAAACACCTCATTTTCGAACACATCCTTCCGTACCTTCCATAACATCTAAATTAATGAAACATACTTCCTAAATATCGCACGTCATACAAATGAATGATCCCTAATTAATCTGAATGATCCCTAATTAGCCTGAAAATGATACAAATGAATGATCCCACTAGAAGCCAGGTTGGGCACTGGGTGAAGAAGAAGGTGATGGGTTTTGTGGTGGCTGCACTGGAAGGTGGAGGGTGATGATGGCGGCTGAAATGGCGGTGGTAAAAGTGGAAGAGAAGTGGTTGTTTGGTAATCAGTTTTGTAAGTGCGGAATAGTTGGCGAGGGGTTGAGTGACAAGAAATGATGGAGGTGAGTGTGCGGAATAGTGGTGGTGGTGGCTGAAATGGATGGTATTGGTAAAGTGAAGGAGAAGATGGTGTTTGGAAGTGAGTTTTATAAGTATGATGTGTATTAATTTAATGACATGGCATAAAAGAAAATTCTTTAAATAAAAAATTGACATGTAACCTGATAAGAAGGTCATTAGATACATGAAACTGCACGAATTCAAAAGTATGCTACATAGAACTACAAAAAAAATAGTTGGCTACACAGAACTACAAAAAGTGACAAGTTGAATACATTTTCGTGCAATTAGCCCTTTTTTTTTTTTTACTATTGAAGGAAAGGATTATTTCATTTATGGTTTCAATGTGAGTTAAAGTGCTAATTTGCTGATTTTATAGGTAGATTAAGGCTATGTTAGTATGTTTCTTATCTAAACTTACTTGTCAGCATTGCAGCAAAGCGGCCCGTTTTTATAAAAAAATAAATAAATTATTGCTACATAGTTTTACGCATAATGAAAGTGAAAATAATACTAGTTAATTAGTAGTAAAATGTGTCTTTGTGATATTCAAGTCTGATCAGATTTTACCCTAGGTAATTGATTTACTATTAATTACTGTATGTTGTCCCTAATATCGCACTCATGCATGATTGAGTATTGTTTTTGTCCTCTGTCTCTTAAAATGTGTTTTTATGTTTACTTTTTGCTATTAAAGTATTATGCTTGTTTGGATTTACATACAGAATTAGGAAAGTAGCTTTTTGAAGGAAGTAACTGGTTTTTATGCATTCTTTTGGAAAATCAGCTGTTTTGATAATGTTAATTTTTTTTTTTTTTTTTTTTTATCCTTGTATTACTATTGAAAGAAAGTATTATTTCAATTATGGTTTCAATGTTAGTTACGAGTTATTTAAGTGCTACTTTGGTGATTTTATAGGTAGATTAAGGCTTTGTTGGTGCGTAGCAGTTTAGAGCATTTTGGAGCGTTTAGGGGAAAAAGCTTGTTGGGGATGAACGTTTTCCGTTATTAATTTCTAAATGCTACCTTATTGAACATATTTATAAGCAGATACATCTACCTTACTAAACATATTTATAAGCAGTTTGCCAAATATTCCCCAAGTGATTAACGGTATATGGTGTTTGGATGAAGTCATGAAACTGCTTATGTAATTGTTAATGGTAAATAAAAATTTTAGAATAAGTTAGTATGTTTTAATGGTACAAAGCAGCTTAAAATAAGAATCCAAACACTCTCAAGGTACTAGTCAAGTTATCGTGATATGAATGTGCATTTCCGTGATCATTGAGTTGATATGCTCATTACTGATAAGTGACTATGGTTAAGAGTGTCATAAAAAAACATCTCAATGGGGTAAATTTGGCATAAAGGACTTTTGTTTGCCACCAAACAAAGTAAAATGGGCGTGTTTGTCACTGATCTTTTGGAGAGTCCTTATGTACTACTGAACAATTTGCTTAGTGTCATATAGCGAGGCTTCAAAAGATCTGCGGTAATTTAGGATGGTTATTCGCTCTTTTTAACTTACATAATCATAGTTTGTGTTTTTTCTTTGATTGATAAGTATTCATATATTTTTTTTTTCAATTAAAAATGTGATTTAAATGTAATTTTAGCTTTATTTGTAATTGTAGTCACTGATTATTGTCTTATAATGTTAAATTACAGCTGCAAACAACGCTATTCGATGGTTAAGACAGTTGACGTGTCTGGATTCCCCGGATTAGAACCCGCTGACAAAATCAAGACAGCTCTAGAAAGGTATACTGGCAATGGTAGTATCGAGGCTCTAGAGGTCAAACAAAAAAATGGAGGTACAAGAGCGTATGCAAGAGTCCAGTTCACAACGAGAGAAAAAGTAGATTACATTATAGACTTGGCTAGTCGTAGGCATTTATGGTATGGTAGATCTTATTTGAAAGTTTGGGAAAAGGATATGGACCTTGTACAGAAGCCTAGACACTATGCACTCGATGAGGATGGTGTAACCCTTCACTTTGGTTGCCAGGTGTCAAAGCAGGTTTTGTCGGTGTTACATACAATGAGAAATGCATCTGTAAAATTTGGTTTTGGAGCAAGGAAGCTGTACTTTGGTGTTACAGAATATGGTGCTAGTTACAAGCTACAACTCTCGTATGAGAATATATGGCAAGTTCAGTTTCATCGTCCACGTGGCCTTACTTCAAGGTTTCTTGTTATTCAGGTCAGTTGTTACTGTTAGGGCTGTTCAAACTCAGCTATTTTATATTTCAATTTGGATACTCTATTTTGATATCCGATATTTCGTATCCGTAATTTGAAAATTTGAATTTCATAATTCTATACTCTTATATAAGTTTTATGAAAACTCGATCTATTTATTTCAAACTAAAAGAAAAACAATATGAAAGAAATGTAGTTTTCTGGATTTTGGATATTTAGATACAATGTAAGTTGTTTCTTCTGTTTGTCTTGTGATTTTAAATCAAAATGTGAACATGTTTTATTTTGTGTCCTTCTCTAATAAAACGTACTTTTAAGATCTCGTACTTTCAATAAATAAGAAGCTAGTGTATTAGATAGATGTTTATGCAGTCAATAAACTAAAAGTAATGCCATGTAATAAAACAAATACACTATTGATATCCTTGAAAGATTTGCATATTTGAATAGTTTGGTCCCTCATGTCATGTTTCATAATAGGCATCTACATATCTGATTCTATGTACTAATAAGATAAAGCATTAGAGCTTTACTATATGTTTCTTAGAGCTGAGTCAAATCCTCATTTTATCTGTAGCTATTTGGTGCTCCTCGAATTTTTAAGAAAGTTGAAAACAACGTGTACAACTTCTATCGAGAAGAGCCTGATGATCAGTGGGTTAGAGCTACTGACTTTACTTCATCTGCATCAATTGGTCAATCGTCTCACTTGTGTCTAGAACTTTCACGCGACGTAGATCTTAATCTTCGAGACTACTTCCCATACTATGAAGAAAGTCACAGTCCATTCAATCTAAGGGATGGTCATAGTTTTTCTCAAAGGTCAGATGCAAAGCTTGTCCCAATAGTAGGTCCTGCCCGAGGTGTTTGTCTCCCTTACAATATTGTTTTCAAGATATGTGCATTGGTTCAGCATGGTTGTATTCCGGGACCCGTACTTGATTCCAAATTCTATGAGTTGTTGGACCCACAAAGGCGAGAGCGAGACTTGGCTTCAATTGAATACGTTCTTGAAAAACTTTATTATTTGAAAGATTGTTGTTATGAACCTGTAAAGTGGATCACTGAAGAATACCGGAAAAATAGTATCCGGAAAAATAGTAGGCTAAGAGCCCCTGCTATCTCATTAGATCCTGATGCTGGTCTTGTGTATGTAAGACGGGTTCAAATTACACCATCAAAGGTGTACTTCTGTGGGCCCGAGATTAATGTGTCCAATCGGGTTTTACGCCATTATTCAGATTATATTGATAATTTTCTCCGTGTATCGTTTGTTGATGAAGAATTGGAGAAACTTTATTCGACAGATTTATCCCCACGCGCTATTAGTCAAAATGCTGAAAGTAAAACTGGTATTTATACTAGGATTTTGTTGATTCTTAAGGATGGGATTGTAATAGGCGGGAAGAAATTTGAATTTCTTGCTTTTTCATCCAGTCAGTTACGGGATAATTCTGCTTGGATGTTTGCTGCAACTGGTAGAGTCAACGCTGCTAGTATAAGAGAATGGATGGGTGATTTTAGCCGCATTAAGAATGTTGCAAAATATGCTGCTAGACTTGGTCAATCGTTTGGTTCATCAAAGGAGAGTTTAAGTGTGGCACAATATGAAGTCGAAAAAATTTCTGATGTTGAAATAGTTAGAAATGGTACTAAGTATGTTTTTTCTGATGGAATCGGGAAAATATCTGCTGCATTTGCTCAACGTGTTTCAAAAATGCGGTATGGATTTATCCCTCTGCTTTTCAAATTCGACACGCGGGGTATAAAGGTGTCGTGGCTGTGGACCCCACCTCAGACATGAAATTATCGCTAAGAAAAAGCATGTCCAAATTTGACTCGATAACACAAAGTTAGATATTCTTGCAATAAGTAAATATCAGCCGTGTTATATGAATCGTCAGCTCATCACACTTCTTTCTACTCTTGAGGTTCGGGATTATGTCTTTGAAAGGAAGCAAAAAGAAGCAGTTGACTTACTAGACGCAATCTTAAAAGAGCCACTGAAGGCACAAGAGGCATTAGAGTTGATGTCACCAGGAGAAAACACCAACATTATGAAGGAAATGCTTTCGTGTGGGTATAAGCCAAATGCTGAACCATTTCTTTCAATGATGCTGCAAGTATTTCGTGCAGCTAAGTTGCTTGAAATCCGTACTAAAACGAGAATTTTTGTTCCTAAAGGAAGGTCAATGATGGGATGTTTGGATGAAACCCGTACACTTGAATATGGTGAAGTTTTTGTGCAATATTCAGGTGCAGGAAAAAGGCCATTGAGTGATGATCATAGTGGAATCATGTCAAATGAGCTCAAAACTGTTCGTGGGAAAGTGGTGGTTGCTAAAAACCCGTGTTTACATCCTGGTGATGTACGAGTCTTGAAGGCAGTTGATGTTCCAGCATTGCATCATATGGTGGATTGTGTTGTTTTTCCTCAGAAAGGACAAAGGTATTATTTTTATGCCATTTGCTATAGTATCACTGTATGTTTATGTTTGGATTGTCTTTTGCTACTGTTCATAGCTAATTACATGTGAATTTGATTACAGGCCTCATCCCAATGAATGTTCAGGAAGTGATTTAGATGGAGATATATACTTTGTGTGCTGGGATCAGGATCTAATTCCACCAAGGCAAGTCGAGCCAATGGATTATACCCCAGCTCCAAGTATTGAACTGGATCGCAATGTTACTATTGAGGTACATATGCTTTACTATGAATACTCTTAACTTCATTCTGGTTCTGTTACACAAGTTTTGGCCTCTTTTCGCTTCCTATTGCGCAACGTTTTGAAGCTTTTGTACTGCGGGATCTTTGGCACTTTTGGCTCAAATGCATAAAACTGAGGTCAATTTTGGCTTTTTTTTAGTTGATGCCTTGGGTTTGTTTGGGAGAAATACATATCAAAACAAGCTAAAACCAAAAACTTCTAAAGAAATAGCGAATCAAACGGGCTAGATTGGGTTGTGTTAACCCACTAACGTAGTGCCATATTTAGTCGAATCTCATAACATAATTAATGTTCCAAGACTTGATTGTGACTCCTGTACTACTCGGATATGTTTGGTGCCATGTTTTCCTATTTTTATTAATACATTTAAATTTTGATAGTTTCATTTTATATATTGCTTTATAAAATAAAAGAAAAAAAAAAAAAAAAAAAAAAAAAAAAAAAAATCTGTGGGAACCTGTTTGACTTTTTTTATAAAATTTTCCCATTTTGACCCATTACCCAATCTGCCCGCTTTGTCACATCTACGGTTGTTTGATATAAATTACTATAAGATTATCTATAGAGGCTTGTTTTTTTCTTTTACTTTAATTCTAGTAGAATCTTTTTTCTGTGATATCCACTTCAGGAAGTCGAGGAATACTTCACAAACTACATTGTCAACGACAGTTTAGGAATAATTGCAAATGCCCACACAGTCTTCGCAGATCGGGAACCCCTAAAAGCAATGTCCGAACATTGTGTAGAGCTTGCAAAGCTCTTTTCAATTGCTGTTGACTTTCCTAAAACCGGTGTCCCAGCAGAAATACCCGCAAATCTTCGTGTCAAAGAATATCCAGATTTCATGGAAAAACCCGACAAACCCACATACCAATCAGGAAATGTAATTGGGAAACTCTTTCGGGAAGTCAAAGACATCGCACCACAAAACAGCCGGTCAACCCTTTACACGTGAGGTGGCGAACCAGACTTATGATACTGACATGGAAGTAGATGGTTTTTCGTACTATCTTGATGATGTCTTTGATTTTAAAACAGAATATGATTACAAACTCGGCAACTGATGGATTATTATGAAATAAAGACAGAGCCCGAACTATTAAGTGGTAGTATATGAAAATGTCAAGATCTTTTGACAGAAGAAACGATGCTGAAGTAGTTGGTTTAGCTGTTAAGTCGCTAAGGAAAGAAGCCAGAAACTGGTTAAAAAGGATAGGGGCATTTAGATGATGGGGATGATAATGTCTATGCAAAAGCATTTGCTTGGTATCATGTCACGTATCATCCGGATTATTGGGGTAAGTACAACGAGGATATGACACGTGTTCATTTTTTGAGTTTCCCATGGTGCATTCATGATAAGCTCATTGAGATCAAAAGACGTAAAGCTGTTCTCAAAAGGTATGTTGACTCCGATTGGCTTCAAAAGCAGTTTAACGCACTGAATGTGGTATGACTATGCTCTTCAAGTTACCACGAGTTAAAGTTGGACTTGGATTAACCTATGTACATACCTGCGCAACTGTGTTTGTTTAAGTGTCGTAATGTCGGTTATTAGATTGTGTTTGTTTAAGTTTGAGTTTGATGTAAGTATTGTTATTGCTTTTACTGTTTGAGGTCTCTTTCTAGTAACTTTTGGTCTAACTGATAATAATCGAGTCTTTGGCTATCGGTGCAATTTGGAACTTGGTTTGATCAGCATGTAATTACTATGCAAGTTTAGTGCCTGTTTTTTCTCTTGATTTTTTATTGCTTAAATCAAGGTTTAGTTAGGACTCTGTAATACTAGTTAGAGCCAACGACCTTAAGAACTTCCATTTCAAGCGAACGTGATAAATAATACTACGTAACTCTGATCGGTTTACTAGAAAACCATTTAGAATCACCTGTTGACATAGGAATAGAATATCTGTTGATGTATAAACGAATGTTCAACTTTACTGTGCACATTTGATCATCGTGACGAAATCTATCGTAATTAAGTACATTCGTGTTGTCGATGAAGAAAAGAAAGTCGTGAGACAGGACCAAAAACATTTGAAAGTTTCAAAGTCGAATAATCTATATTGGATGTGTAGGTTAAAATCAAATAAGTCAATATCAAGGGTCAATCATATGTTATCATTATTCAATTTGTTTCTTTTGTTGTGGATTTCGTTTTGTTCACACTGTAAGTATACTGTTACATTATGTGAATGCAACATCTTTGAGAGATACTTATGAGTGGTGCCACTGTGGACATTTGAACTTTTTTTTTTCTTCGATCAAATTTTTTAATGAGACCTAATTCGATATCTATTAAAATCAAAATTATTAATGTGGTGAGATATTTAATGTAGTTAATTAATTAAGCGGTCGATAAATCTGATTAATGCGGGTTATTAAAACACCCACTACATAAAAATACAAATTATCAGCGTATTGCATAAACCAAAAATAATAATTCGCATTAAAATGTCACTAATCTGAATAATAAAAAACGTTATACAAATATTCGACGAGCAGACGATCAAATGGGCCCGAGCCCAAAAGGGTCGATCTAGCAGGCACAGCCAACGGGTCGAGGCAGGGTGGGCAATGGTCAAGCATTTGGGCCGACGGAGAGCTAAACATGAATCTTGAAATCAAGTAAATTTATTATCAAAAGAACATAATAAACTAAAATACGTGATTCACTGAAAATTTTATTTCAAGGTATCCATGCACATGCAACGCTGGAACCTGCGTTAAATGTCACTAATCAAATAATAAAGCACATTATACGGATATTTAAGCCCGAACGGTCAACGGGCAAAATGAAACTAAAGCCGAATGGCGGGTTAGGATAGCCTTTACCCAAACAGACCCATTTATTAATCGTGTCGAAACTCAACCTAACCACACTTTGTATAAAGCGTGTAACCCATTTGTGACTGTTTAACCCATTTAAGTAAATAGGTCAAGCGATAATAAAATTTGGTGGTTGGTCGATTTAACTAGTTTAAAAATGTTATAAGGATCTTAAATATGATAAAATTACATACAAATAACTATCGACAATTTTAAGATTATAGCGTCAATTTTCGTGATATCTGGGTATAAAATTATAATTCACTCATCTTAAGTAAAATAAAAATACATTTAATCCACATCCAACATAAAAACCATGTTATATATTTTATTTTAAGATCTTATATCTTAAGCGAACTTTCGGGTTGACTGTTTAATACTTACTCAACCCAAACACGACCCGTTTATTAAGCGGGTTGAGCGGATTGACCCGTTTTTGACCCAAACTGTTTATCCTCAACCCAAACTTGTTTAACCCGTGTCGGGTTTGTGTCGTTTATCGTGTCGGTGTGAAAATTGCCACCCTAATTTTAACCCTACCATATATATATATATATATATATATATATATATATATATATATATATATATATATATAAAATGAGGTTCATGTAAGTTAGTCATTAAAATAGGAAGAATAGGAAGCCAATTAGTTGATGCCATGTGGAAAATAAATAACTAAATTAAATTAAACTTCTTTTAAAACTAAAAGGGTAAAGTAGGTATTTTGATTCCTTCATATATCACCTTATTTTCAGCCCATTAAATACTGATTATCTCAATTGCAATAAGAAACAATTACTGCTCCCACAGTTCAAATTCTGTAGGCGTTACCAACCATCAACAAGACAAAAGACTACAGTAAATATAATACATGTAGATCAATTTCTGCAATATTATTATGACATTGAGTACCATCTTTAACAATTAACTGTCAAGCATTACCAAGCAGAACTGAAGACAAATTAAATAAAACTGTAGCAGTTATATACACACGCTTAGTATAGTAAAAGTATCAAGTCGTGGATGTGCTTAGTGCCCGCATACAACTAAATTCTTTTATGTGTAGACAATACTAGGTATACGACCTAAGTTAGATCTTCAAATTTTATAGTTTGGTTTTCATGACTATACGAGCATCATAGCAGGCCAAGTATATATCCAGGTCTCTGGATCTTCGAATATACCACATTTGTTTTGCTTTCAACCTACTCCAAGGCTCTGCCACATGCACATCTTTCTTGTTTAAAGGAACACCCACAAACGATTCATGGCTTTCTTGCTAGCTTCGACCCCTAGCCATTGACGGAAACACTCTCTTCAAGGATGCCTCATCAATTTTCATTGATGTTCAAGTTGTACCGGAGCAGTGATTTCGTTAATGGTTTTTCAATGTCTTGGACTCTCTTCTAATTAAAATATATAGATTACTTAACCCTAAACTCTCTTTACCATCTCAAAATTAAAAGACACGCTCCCATTGTAACATGTGCCGCCTCTTGTTTAGTCGTTCTTTCTTTCCATCGGCCACTTCCAGGCAATGATTTTCAACGTGAGTACGTGACGATTTTCGACATGTTGCTTGTAACTCCAAACAATCGCGATGTTAAACGGAACCATAGCCTCTGGTCGATTATCACTCCGTTATTTGTATGCGTTGAAGAGCAATGACGAATTGAAATGTTTTTTAAATGTTTTTATTAATATTTTCGTTGCCAGGTTTGGGCATTAAGATTTTAATAAGGCTGTAGTTTGATACATGTATTAGTCCGTCGATATGTATGATGTATCACTTGCTATATTTTTTTTGTTTCAATTAGTTTGTAGATATGAAAAAAAAAGTTCTATCAATTTTGCGTATCAAACTTTAATTTGAAGTTGTATCTGTTTTGTGTATCAAACTTTAATTTAAGATGGTGGGTTATGTTGTTCGTGTATCAATATCGACATGTAATGAACTAAAAAAAACAATAGACTTGATGTATCAATGATATTACTTGTGCAGTAGATTGATGAAAATTTGTGTGTGTATATCAATGTTCTAAATATGTATGACAGCAACGTGATCAGTTTACTTCAAGAGAAGTTTACCAAGCTTCTTTTGTATAAAAAATGATTAGGCAATGGAAGTTTACATATAAATAAATTTTAATATGTGAAAGAGATATTAATTATAAAAATTTGCGTTAAAAAGACGGAAAAAACGCAGTAGACGAGCGTGTGTTAAGGCTACATCAAAGTTGTCAAACTTGCCCTCTGTTTCGTGATATTTACTAAAATGCCATTTTCCCATTTTGATTTATTGATCTCAAAATTGATACATCCAACTGCTTATATTACTTCCTATTCTTCCTACTTTAAGACACTATTTTACGTTAACCTTATATATATATATATATATATATATATATATATATATATATATATATATATATATATATATATATACCCATTAAGAAGGTTTTTATTTTGAGAAGATTGAAATCTTCATTTGAACAAGTCGATTCATGTTTTTATTTGATTCATAAGTAAACATCATTTTATGGTGAATTGAATATATAAATCACAAATTTGATTCACAAATCATTGTTAAAATCGAGTTATGATGATGATTCATTAAATTTGTACAAATAATTCAGTATTCTACATATATCGCAAAATCGAGAGATTAACATTGATTCAAATTTTTTTTTACACATTTTGTATTTTAATCACATTAAAATGAGTTTTACGCTTGAAAACATGAATCAAAGTTAAAAATCTATCGTTTTGAAAACATTCTCAAAATAAAGCTTCTCGATCGATCCGGATTATATATATATATATATATATATATATATATATATATATATATATATATATATATATATATATATATATATATATATATATATATATATATATATATATATATGATTTTAACTTAGATATTTTATATACATGCAACATTACACAATAATTGAAAAGTATGTGTTCTAAAAATCGAGAGAGCAATAACTAGTAAAATAAATTATACTAAGATAAAGTTTAAACTATTTTCATACAAATATAAAGTTTAAAATACACATTATATATTATCGTACAAACAAAAATATGCAAATATATATATAAAAAAAAGAAAAAAAGGGATAATGCTAAAAAAAATACATTAAATATGACCACTTTTGTGATTGTGTGTAGCCAACTATTTTTTTTGTCACTGTATCACAAAACTTTTCAATTTGTGTTATTGTATGTATCCAATGAGGCTAAACGTTACATCGTTAGTCCTTTATATTAACGACGTTAGTAAATAACTTAAAATTTCGCTTTCTTACGTTTTTATTCGTTTTCATATGTTATTATCGTTTTAAATTTTTATCGCTTTCATCCATTTTTATACGTTTTGGCGTTTTCTTAAGCTTTTGTCCAATTTTATACGCTTTCGTCCGTTTTTTTACTTCTTCGTCTGTTTTCTTGCGTTTTCATCCGTTTTAATACGTTTTCTTTCGTTTTATTACGTTTTCGTCTGTTTTTATACGTGTTCGTACATTTTTAAACATTTTTGTTAATTTTCTTACGTTTTTGTCCGTTTTTATACGGTTTCGTTCATTTTCTTACGTTTTTTTCGTTTACATTCGTTTTCGTCCATTTTTGTACTTTTTTTTCCGATTATTTTATGTTTTTGTCTGTTTTTTTTAAGTCACCATAATATGAACACAAGTTTGTTTGATGTATAAAGAATGAAAGAGGCGGATTCTCACACACGAACAATATGAAAGGTTAAGTATATTATGAAAGAACCAACACCTCTCAAATGAGAGGTTACAATGTTTATATAGGCAAGGGATCTAGGGCATCCCTTTCCTTGGCCTTATGGGCCTTTTGCATAGGCTCATGGGCTTACTACATAAGCCTAGCCTTGATTACATACTTATAAGCCTAATTAAACAACCTATTACATGTAAATGATTAACACTTGATAATACTAGTTACAAGTGATTCCAACCATCTCCCCCTAAGTGTTAGTTATAACGTAATAGTGGTTGCTTGGCGTCTTTCTAGCATTCTTCTTTCTTGTGAGTAGAGATGCTTTGATTCTTTTGACTTTATCAGCTTTGACGCCGTTGTATTCTTTATTCAATGTTCTTTTGTAGATGTTGTGATTGTATGTTGTTGTCTGCCATTCGTCAAATTCGTTGGTTAGGTGTTTCCACGTCTTTCTCCACCATGCTCACACGTTTTTTGACTTTGAATTCCAAAATTGATGTAGTTCTCGAGTCTTTAAACTTTATAGATTCTTTAACTTTGAAGAAGAATCGTTTTGACTTTTGTGTTGCCTTTGAGTATAAGAGAACTTCATGTGTGATGTTGTTGGTATGAGCATGTGGAAAATGGTACGGTCTTTCATCCAAGGATCAATCATCAGTTCCTGCATGAATATGTTAGTGAAAAATACCAATCGATCATTGTGGACTTTTCTTGAAGAATTGACCACTACAATTGTTTTACTGATGAATGTCTTGATTCCATTCACCTTGGTCGGGGGAATCAGCCGTCCTAATCCCATTGAGGGACAGTTGGCATTACATTAAATGTTCAAGTAATGACCCACATCTTCAGGACTCGGTTCTTGAAAGGAATCTCCTTAGCGGGATTTCCAGCACTTACAAGTTCTAATGTCGAAGGTGTTAACAACATAGTGTGAAAACACATATCTAATTCTTACAAAGGCTGTTCCTGAACTGGAGGCCCTCAAGTTGGCTAACACGATATACAAGTATATCTACGGTTCAAGTGGTCGTTGAGGCACACCAAGCATCACCTCACGATCGTAGACCGTTTGAGACACACTAAGCGTAACCCACGAGGAGTTACCGAAGTGACTGCTTTGTTAGGGCTATTTGATGCGACCACGGCGGGAGTTTCCATTCAATTCTTGAGGATCACAAGTGTGAATCCCTCATAAATGTTCTCGGCGATTGCTAGGATCTGCGAAGGACTCTAGAATGTGTCACTTGTGTCCTTATTGTTGAACAACAAGTGATGAAAGATCAAGTGTTCCTAAGAGATCTTTTAATGAATCTCGTGGCTCTAGACTTAATAGTGCGCTTTGGTTTTCCTAAGCGGAGACTAGGGAGAGGGTCTCCTTCTTCAATACCAACAATCTCTAAGAGAAAGTCGATAGATTATGTAGGGTTCCCTGTGAGAATGATACAAGCTCTTTTGAGAGAACTTGAGTGGCTTAGAAGGTTTAGTGCATTGTGTCACTGGGTCCATGACGACTTTGTCTTCAATACCGGTGTCATCTTGTGTAGCACCCGGTAATTTTCAGGATCCTATTTTAATACTAAATTACACTTATTATTATTTGTCTTTCATTTCGGACTTTCCGAGCCAATTTGAAACATGAAAACGAAAGGATATCTCGTGAAACGTGGAAAAAAAACATGCACTTAACGAGCTAGCACAACCATAAACTCAATAAACATTTTATGAGATCGTTATTTTATTTGTGAGACACTAGTCAAGTAAATACTCGTTTTTTATTGGAAAAATTATTTTAAAAACAATGGCGTAATTTTCATATATTGAATTAATCAATATCGAGCTTAAATGAGTCCCGAGCACTAATAACAGAAAAATTACGCTTATGGTCCCTGTGGTTTATCATGTCCATGCCCCTCACCTTCAGTAATTACGAATTTTGTCCTTGGGTGTTATATAAAAGAAAAGTAACATTTGATTTAGGGTTTTATAAAAAGAAAAGCTATCACAGCCTCCTACACCCTCCTCCTATCACTCTTCCAACAACCACCACCCTTCATCTGCCGCCACCACCCTACGCCGCCACCGTCGCCGTCACCACCTCACCACAGCCATCACCGCCTGCGGAGACCAAGTTAATACGGGTATTTTGATCAGGTTAAGGTTCTTGATCATGTCTCGATCGTGGTATGGATGTTCATGGCCATCTCTTCCTCTCGCCGCTTCTCTCACTCCCTCCTCTTTTATTTTTTTGATACGGTAACCATAAAACCCGTGTTTATGTTGGTGGTGCATTCCCAGAACAGGGTTAGATAATCAATGTCAGTAGAAACAACTATCAAATCAGCAGAAACAAATACCATTAGGTGGTTACCGGATATCACTTGGAATCGTATGATCACTTTCCAAAGTAAACTATTTGACCCTAATGCCTGGCTTACACGAATATCTACTTGGGATAAGACCAAATGCAGTTATGGAATTAGGCACAATTCTATAACCCTTGCGCTTATAAGTGTTAATCGTTTTCTGTGTGTCTATCATGCATCAACAGATCTCCTATTTATAGGAGAATACTCTTAGCTATTCCAATGGAATTATGAGTATTAATCGGCCAATTAATAGCCTGATAACACTCAGATTGTGCATGTTTTTAGTAGCATTATGTGTACTTTTATATCTGTTATTTGGTTATATTTGCGTGATTTTAGTACTTAATCGTATCTAGAGATGTTTGTCTAGTATTTATAACCAAGTGCTTGGAAATGGAGGAAAATGTGGAAATATCACTAATCGAAGATTCCGTTTCAAGAAAGCTAAATCTCAAGTACCTTTGAAGACCTTAGTGATTGAAGAACCAAGTTCTACAAGTTAGAGTGAAGAGAGAAAATCAAGTTTCGTATCCCGGAAGATCCAACGGATCGGTTACACCTTCACCGGATCGGTTGGAAGTTGGTGGAATTAGTATTTTGCCATAGCCAACCGATCGGTCGCAACCCGCAACCGGATCGGTCGGCGTGTTATTATTGAAGACCAGCGGATCGGTTGGTCGTATGACCGATCCGGTTGGAGAAAGCTGCGAGTTGTCAAATCTTCATCACTAAGCTTTCCTTTGCATCCAAACGATTCTAGGTCCTTCCTTTGGTGTATTCTAGTCCCTTCCTCACTCCTTGGAGGCCAAGTTAAGCATTTAACACCCTAGGCCTTAGAAATAGTATAAATAGAGGCTAATTGTGAGCATATGAAACACACCCTCAATTACAAAGCTCTCACTCATCAAACCAAGCCTTAACCTCTTAAAATTCGTCCTTAGAAATCGAGAGAAGTTTGGAGTTCCATAAGTTCCACCTTTGAGGCCAAAACACCAAGAAGTCCACCACGATCCTTTGGGAATCATTACTTCGTCATTTGTAATCTTATTCCAAGCATTGTAAGACTTTTAATCATGTTTTCTAATGATCAAAGTTATGAGTTTATGTTCATGTTTGCTATGAGTGGCTAATTTCTTTATGCACTTGCTTAAATGATGTTGATTATCATATGATTAGTTAGTGATTGTGTTAACATGTTTTAATTCAATTTCAAGTTAATTCTAAGATCCAATCGTGCTAAAGTTTTATAGTGACATTTGTTAATCAAGTTTGGCTAATTGGTAGTAATCGTTGGGGTCGAAAGAACTTGTTATTCAACTAGTCATAATCATTTTGTCTATGGATGATTGTTTTACCCATTATTCTTGATTATACAAAGGAACTAAGGTGTGGTTGTAATAGAAAGCGCTTTTTGATTATCAAAATTGGATTGGTTGGAAACATCTAAATGGTCGTAAGATTAGTTGTTGAGAATCAATTGTAGCCTTTTGTCTATGATCGGTTACCTTTTGTATTGACCATTTCTTAAGCAATTTGATGAACAAGTGGATGTTTTGTGTTTAAGTTTATGAAAGTAGACTTATGAAACTTGAATTGATCTTGAATTGATTGGTTAAACTTAATGCTTGTTTTTATAAACTAAAATCTTGTGAAGGTTTAACTTGTAAGAACAATAGATTAGTCTTTCAACTAATTATCACAACCAACATGCTAAGAGGTTAACACAATCACATTAATTTATGATATGATACTAGTTTAAGCAAGTGTAGTTTTAATCATCTGAATTTCATTATATCTATTTGCTTTGTTATATGTTTTGATAGACTCCGTTAATTCAAACTTGTGCTCGATTCACTCAAATCCTGCGAGCGATCCCGACTTACCTTCATAATCTTGCTATAACGGACGAGTATACTTGCTCGTATGTGTTATTGGTAATATTGGTAATTCACCTTTTATAAATTTAAAACTTGCACCAACCGGGCACATCAAGTTTTGGCGCCACCTCTGGGGATTAGATTGTGTTTCAACAAGTTTTTGAATTTCCCAAAGTCGAAAAAAAAAAAAAAACAATTTCTCAGAAACCTTAACCGGATCCGGTTGCTCCTCAACCGAATCGGTTACAATTTGTCCCACAACTCAATTGGTCTAACCGATTGGTCGCACCTCTCAACCGATCCGGTTACCTTTCTCTGAACCGCATAAAGCTGTTTTCGTTGTTTGTCCGTGTGTTTAGATATTGCCTGGATTCTCTAGGTCATTGTATGAACACTCGAGCAACGGGAATAGAACCAATTACACCTCTTACCAACCCCGAACGATTGATTAGAAGAAGAAGGAGAACACTTTTCATACCATTGGAAAACCGTGTACCAAGAGTACCGAACCCACCATTTGATAACCTCATTGAAGCCAAAGTTGTTTACAACCTTTCACCAATTTACCTTTTCCCATGGCGGACGATCAACCCATGTGGGAACAACGAACCGTAGCACCAACTCCGGAAGTGCTATTGTTGCTATTAACCTTGGTGACAACTTCACCGTGAAAGGACATCACCTTTCTATGATCAAAGACCGACAATTCGATGGCGTGCGTGGCCGATCCGCATAAGCACATTGCGAATTCATCGAAATTTGCGGCATGTTTCGTTATGGCGACACCGATGTCAATGCCATTAAACTCAAACTTTTCCATCATCACTCGCCGGAGATGCCAAAGTATGGTACAATGAATTAACCCGAGAATCATCAATACTTGGGAGGAGATGAGGCAAGCTTTTGTGAGCCGATTCTTTCCACCGCCATGTTTGATCGATTAATGGGAGAAATTCGATGCTTTCAACCAAAACCCAAGCGAATCACTTGTCGAGCTTGGCTTCGAATGAAAGATTTAACCGTAGTTGTCATGGACATGGATTATCAAAAGGAACCATTATCCAAATCTTTTACCATGGACTAGATGAAATCTCTCAAGGCATCCTTGATCTTTGGAGGAATTTTCTCTATAAAACTCCTAATGATGCACATCAATTGCTCGAAGATCGAGTACTTCTCAAACTTGATTGGTCCAAAGATTCCAAAACTAAACCTCTCCGGAAAACGTTGCTTTTGTCGAAAACACCGACACCTCAAAACTCATGGAGAAGATGGGCGTTAACCTCACAAATCAACTCGCAATACAAGGATATCAAAGATGAAATGAAAGACATGCGAGACGGATGCAACAATTGTGGAGAAATCATCCATCGTCCGAGTGCGACGATAAACCTATGGGTGGACCGAAGAAGGAGAAGCAAATTACGCCAAGGAGGATACCGTGGAGGAGGATATCGTAGTAATTATTACGGTCGAATGCGGAAATTGGCAAGATCGCCGACCAAGGGATGACAACCGTGATTCTCAACCACGAGCGACGATCCACCACACAAAGTTCGAGCAAAAGAGGAAGAAACCGAATTGAAAAAACCATGCGAGAATTCGTGGCGGTCAAAATCCGCAAATGATTTTATCAAAATCAATTTTTCAATCTCAAAGCCAAAGTTGAGCAAGGACGGAAAAATCATCAAGCATCTATCCAAGATCTTGAAAACAAGCAGCGGACTTTCGACCAACATTCTTCTCGACCATCGGTTCATTGCCAAGTAACACTCAATCCAATCCAAAACCATCAAATGATAAGGCGTCAAGTCCACCCCAAACAAGAAATGAACATATCAATCTTTGTTTTACAAGAAGTGGTCTCTCGTGCGATCCACCACTAATCCTAATACTCCATCACCGTTGATAGTGAGGATGAAAGCGAAGAACCGAACACAACTCAAACCACCAAAAGAAAGACATTCCATCCGTCAAGGCGTATACACCAAAATTCCTTATCCTCAACGCCTAAAGAAAGAAAAGATGGAAGAACGTTATAAGAAGTTTATCGAAATAATCAAAGAGGTTAGACTCAATGTTCCTCTCGTTGATGTTATAGCAAAATGCCCAATTACGGAAATTTTGAAAGAACTTCTTAATAACAAAAGCAAGCTTGAGCAAATATCGACAACTTTTCTTAACGAAGAATGCTCGACCATAGTTCAAAACAAAATTCCACCAAAGCTCGGAGATCACAGGAGCTTTCTTATTCCATGTACTTTCGGAATAACATTAAATGTGATGCTTTAGCGATCTTGGCGCAAGTATCAATTTGATGCCTTATTCACTCTACTCCAAGTTGTGTAACAACGACCTAAAACCAACAAAAATGAGCATCCGATTGGCAAATCATTCCTATCAATATCCGTGGGAATTCTTGAGAATATGCTTGTTCAAGTCGGTAAATTCATTTTCCCGTGGACTTGTAATCTTGGAAATGGAAGAAGATAGTAAAGTCCCACTCATTTTAGGAAGACCTTTCCTAAATACCGCATGACGCAATCATCAAAGTTAAAGGAAAAGAACTCAACCTTGAGTTGGGAAGATCGAATCACTTTTCTTATCGATAAAGCAATGCGCTACCCACATTCCAGTGATGACACTTGTTTTAACGTCGATGTTATGAGCGAAGTCAGCGATGAGGAATTAGATGCATTCTTGAGCGAATCCGATCCATTCATGACTACTTACGAAAAAATCAATGAAACAGATTCGATAAAGAGTTTGATGATTTCATGAAAGTAGAATTCAAGGAGATAACTCGAAGAAGAAGAAATGGAGGAAGAGGAAGAAAATTTTGAGGAAATCACTTTCAATGACAAGATGCGAATAAAATCCTCTATCGAAGAACCACCCACGGATCTCGAACTCAAACCTCTCCCAAATCATCTTGAATATGCTTATCGGAGGAGAACTCGCTTCTTCCAAAGGTCATATCTTCATTTCTCAAGGATAATGAGAAAGAGAGTTTAGTTTCGTGCTCAAAATCACAAACAAGCTTTTGCTTGGAAAACATCGATATCCGGTGAATTAGTCCTAATTTTGCAAACACAAAATCAATTTTGAAGAAGGGATTAAACACGTGGTAGAACGTCAACATAGACTCAATCCCAACATGAAAGAAGTTGTTAAAAGGAAATCATTAAACTTCTCGATCTTTGGAATCATTTACCCAATTGAGGATAGCCCTTGGGTAAGCCACATTCCTTTGTGTTCCTAAGAAAGGAGGAATGACGGTTGTAACTAATGAGCGAAATGAGCTAGTTCCAACTAGAAGCATCACCGGTTGGCGTGTTTGTATTGACTACCGTAAGCTAAACAAAGCCACCGAAGGATCACTTTCCGCTCCGTTCATGGATCAAATGCTTGAAAGACTAGCGGAAATAAATTCTTTTGTTTCCTCGGCGGATTTTCGGATATTTCCAAATTCCCATCGATCCTAACGATCAAGAAAGACCACCTTCACTTGTCCTTTTGGAACCTCGATATCGGCGTATGCCTTTTGGTCTTTGTAATGCACCGCGACTTTTCGAGGTGTATGATCGCCATATTCAAGACATGCTAGAAACCTCCATGGAAGTTTTCATGGATGATTTTTCGATTTTGGAGATTCATTCGAAGCTTGCCTTTCTAATCTCGATAAAATGCTCGAAAGATCTGTTTGCACATCTTGTTCTCAATGGAGAAATGCCATTTTATGGTAAGAAGGAATTGTGCTTGGCCACAAAATCTCTAGTCGAGGAATGGAAGTCGACAAGCAAAGGTCGATGTCATCTCAAAACTTCCACCACCAACCAACGTCAAAGCCGTTAGGAGTTTTTAGGACATCTTTGGTTTTACTACGATTCATCAAAGATTTCTCCAAAATATCTCGTCCGATGACAAAATTCTTGAGAAAGAATCTATCTTTGACTTGATGTTGATTGCATAAAAGCTTTGAATCATTGAAATCTCAACTTACTAGTGCTCCAATCATGGTTTCACCTAATTGGTCACTACCCTTCGAGCTTATGTGCGACATAAGCGATTTTCTTTGTTGGGCTGTCTTAGGACAACGCGAAGGAAAACACTTTCGCCTATATATTTTGCCAGAACAGACGAATAGTGCCAACAAAATTATACCGTCACCGAAAAGAATTACTCATTGTCGTTTTGCCTTTGACAAATTCGGATCATATCTTGTGCTCTCAAAAGCGATCGTTTTTACCGATCATTCACACTCAAGTATCATTCACCAAACAAGGCGCTAAACCCGTCTTATTCGATGGATTTTTTACTCCAAGAATTTGACATCGAAATCAAAGATAAGAAAGGAGCGAGAGAATCTTGTCACGATCACTTATCTCGTCTCGAAAATCCTAATCTTGAGGAGTTGAAAGAAGAAGAAATCGATGATTATTTTCCGATGAAACTCTTATGACCATCGGCGGAAATGACGATCCTTGGTTTGCGACTTTGCAAACTACCTCACGGAGAATTCTCGGAAAGGACTAACTCATGCTCAAAAAGCAAATTCTTTTGAACTCAAATACTATTTTGGGAAGAGCCATATCTTTTCAAAATGTGTCCGATGGGATGATCCGAAGATGTATTTTGGTTCGAAACTAGTAAAATTCTTGACGAATGTCACCATGGCCCAACTGGGGACATTATGGTCCTTCCATGACTAAGAAAGTTTTTGATCTTTGGATTCTATTGGCCAACAATATTCAAAAGCACATACACTTGTTCAAAGCGTGACGCTTGTCAAAGAACAACCGGTCTCTCGAAGGGATGAAATGCCATTAACAAGCATTCAAGTGTGTGAAATATTCGATATTTGGGAATAGATTTCATGGGACCTTTCCTAAATCCCACAAATTGAATACATTCTCGTTGCTATAGATTACGTGTCCAAATGGGCGGTGAAGCTTTACCGACAAAGCGATGCTCGTGGGTTGTTAATTTTCTCAAAAAGCTTTTAAGCTCGTTATGGAATTCCCAAAGCACTCATAGCGATCGTGGAACTCATTTCGCAATCAACAAATGGAAAAACCATGAAAAGATATGGAGTTCATCATCGATTTGCATCGCTTATCATCCACAAACTAGTGGTCAAGTCGAAAATACCAGCAGAGCTCTCAAAAGAATCTTGGAAAAAACGGTAAAAGACAATCCATCTTTATGGGCAAGAAAACTTGCGATGCTCGTGGGCATTTAAATGCGGCTTATAAAACACCAATTGGTACAACTCCTTACAGACTCTTGTATGGGAAGACTTGTCATTTGCCGTTCAAGTTGAACATCGTGCTTATTGAGCGCTCGGACAATGTAACACCGATCTCAAAATATTTGGAGAGAAAAGATTTACGCAATTGCACGAACTCGATGAATTAAGACTCAAGCTTATGAAAACTCAAAGCGTATAAAGCGAACAAAAGCTTATCATGATAAAAGCTACAATTGAAAAGAATTCAAAGCGAGATAAAGTTCGCTTTTAACATGAAATTCAAATTCAAAGCTCTAAGTTACAACCAAAATGGTTTGGACCATATGTCGTTAAACATGGATATCCATCGGGTATGTCGAGCTCTATGACAAACAAGGTGGAAGTTTCATTGTTAATGGACACCGAATCAAGTTATACTACAACAAGGAGCAAGCGAATGAAGTTTCGATTCTTGACGGTGTCCTGGAGACACCATGAGAATGAATTGAAACTATCACCTGTAGCACCATTTCTGGAAGAATTCCACAAACTGTTCCATGGAAACCAAGCTGCGAGTTAAATGGAGCGATATTGAAGATCTTGGTGAAGAATTCATGTACATCCCGAACTCTACAAAATGTTCAAAGCTGCCCTTGCGGTGAATAAATCGGGAAGACTCGAGTCGGTGATGACTCGATAATAAAACAAGCGCTTCTCGGGAGGCAACCCGTGTGTATCGAGTTGATTTTACGTGGTCACGCCCAAAGTTTAAACCTTTGGTTGAACTTAAGTGTGGGGTGCCATTTTTTAATAAAACCTTTTGTTTGTTTATAAGATTGTGTGCGGTAATGATTTATCTAGTGGGCCTTGGGAGGAAGAAGAAAGATTTTAAGGCGATAAACTCATTGACATATCTGGTTTCATCTCTATTTTCCCTATTTCTATACTTTGAAGTTCGTTTATCATTGAGGACAATGTCTAACTTAAGTGTGGGGGTGAATAGGAAAATTAGAGTTTTCATGCTTCAATTTAAAATTTTGTTTGCCCTTGTGATCTAGTTGTTTTCACACTTTTAGGATTATCTATTAGAATATTTGGATCATTCCTTTGGTAAAATTGGTAATATTTGAAATTTCGAGATGTGTTCCGATTACTATTGCAATCCATTCGGGATCAATGACATTTGCTAACACATATTATACCCTTTCCACTAAGTTGTGAGGATTTGAGCCTATTTCTTATTAGCATACATCTTTTATGCTTGGATCTTTAGCTATGAGTGTTGGGTGATTTTATTTATTCTAGAACTTGTGCTTGTAAATCATTACAGACAGCGGTGAGATTGCATTCGTGCGATATAAGTGAATTAGTGTGATAAAGAGGCACCTTAGGATTTAACCCAAATGGCCTTCCATTTTACATCTAATGATATATTAGCTAGCCTCATTGGTTAGTTAACCACCCACATGGACCCATTTGTAGTGCTCATTTTTAGCACTAGATACCCTAGTTACACCTCTCGAGCCATCCTTTCATTTTTGCTTCACCGAGAAAATACAAAAGATTTTACACTTTAACCTTAGCCTATCCCATATCAATGTCTAACGGTTGGTTGCTAGTCGCACGGAAAGTGAAAATTGTTCAAATGATTATGAGTACCACATCCTTTGTGAATTGATTGAGCCATGTATGAGTTTATGTTCAAAAAAAAAAAAAAAAAAAAAAAAAAAAAAATTGTGTTGAAAGAATGGAAATAATAGCCAATGTGCTATGATCGAAGAATAATTGTCATGGCAAAGTGAAAAGCTATGGAAAGTGGAAAGAAGAAAGCAAAGCTATAATCGTTTATTTGGTTAGGTGGAATGTTTGGTAGCTAGCAACTTGGGTTTTAGACTTGATTTCATTTTATTTTAACACCAATTTCATTAACATTCCATGCCTTATCCATACCCTTAACCTAAGCCTATCATTATAACCCGAATAAAAGCCCTCTTTAGATGTTTTTACTTGGTGCTCACGCCACGTCGGTGGAGTTTTGTTTCTTGTACAAGCTTATGGTAATAATCTAATCATGGTGAGCAATGAGTGTGATTTATCTTGTTACTCCACTAAAAATGAGTGATTGAGTGAATTATATTCCATTATTTTTCGTGAGGTGTTTTGAAATGTTAATCATGCAAGAAAATCATTGGATATTGTCAAACATCTTGATATTTCACCTTTCTAAGCATAATTGATGAATCTTCTCTAGTATTTATACTTGGTTGATTTGCATCACATTTTCATAATCACGATCGGTACCGGTGGATGTTTGTCCTAGATTTGCTTGAGGGCAAGCAAAGTTTAAGTGTGGGGAATTTGATAACACTCGGATTGTGCATGTTTTAGTAGCATTATGTGTACTTTTATATCTGTTATTTGGTTATATTTGCGTGATTTTAGTACTTAATCGTATCTAGAGATGTTTGTCAAGTATTTATAACCAAGTGCGTGGAAATGGAGGAAAATGTGGAAATATGCAACTAATCGAAGATTCCCGATTCGAAGAAAGCTAAATCTCAGTACCTTTGAAGACCTTAGTGATTGAAGAACCAAGTTCTACAAGTTAGAGTGAAGAGAGAAAATCAAGTTTCGTATCTCGGAAGATCCAACCGGATCCGGTTACACCTTCAGTAGGATCGGTTGGAAGTTAGTTGGAATTAGTATTTTGCCATAGCCAACCGATCGGTGCAACCGCAACCGGATCGGTCGCGTGTTATTATTGAAGACCGACCGGATCGGTTGGTCGTATGACCGATCCGGTTGGAGAAGCTGCAGTTGTCAAATCTTCATCACTAAGCTTCCCTTTGCATCCAAATGATTCTAGGTCCTTCTGTGGTGTATTCTAGTCCCTTCCTCACTCCTTGGAGGCCAAGTTAAGCATTTAACACCCTAGGCCTTAGAAATAGTATAAATAGAGGCTAATTGTGAGCATATGAAACACACCTCAATTACAAAGCTCTCACTCATCAAACCAAGCCTTAACCTCTTAAAATTCGTCCTTAGGAATCCATAGAAGTTTGGAGTTCCATAAGTTCCACCTTTGGAGGCCAAAACACCAAGAAGTCCACCACGATCCTTTGGGAATCATTACTTCGTCATTTGTAATCTTATTCCAAGCATTGTAAGACTTTTAATCATGTTTTCTAATGATCAAAGTTATGAGTTTATGTTCATGTTTGCTATGAGTGGCTAATTTCTTTATGCACTTGCTTAAATGATGTTGATTATCATATGATTAGTTAGTGATTGTGTTAACATGTTTTAATTCAATTTCAAGTTAATTCTAAGATCCAATCATGCTAAAGTTTTATAGTGACATTTGTTAATCAAGTTTGGCTAATTGGTAGTAATCGTTGGGGTCGAAAGAACTTCGTGTTATTCAACTAGTCATAATCATTTTGTCTATGGATGATTGTTTTACCATTATTCTTGATTATACAAAGGAACTAAGGTGTGGTTGTAATAGAAACGCTTTTGATTATCAAAATTGGATTGGTTGGAAACATCTAAATGGTCGTAAGATTAGTTGTTGAGAATCAATTGTAGCCTTTTGTCTATGATCGGTTACCTTTTGTATTGACCATTTCTTAAGCAATTTGATGAACAAGTGGATGTTTTTGTGTTTAAGTTTATGAAAGTAGACTTATGAAACTTGAATTGATCTTGAATTGATTGGTTAAACTTAATGCTTGTTTTTATAAACTAAAATCTTGACGAAGGTTTAACTTGTAAGAACAATAGATTAGTCTTTCAACTAATTATCACAACCAACATGCTAAGAGGTTAACACAATCACATTAATTTATGATATGATACTAGTTTAAGCAAGTGTAGTTTTTAATCATCTGAATTTCATTATATCTATTTGCTTTGTTATATGTTTTTGATAGACTCCGTTAATTCAAACTTGTGCTCTGATTCATTCAAATCCCTGCGAACGATCCCGATTTACCTTCATAATCTTGCTATAACGGACGAGTATACTTGCTCGTATGTGTTATTGGTAATATTGGTAATTCACCTTTTATAAATTTAAAACTTGCACCAACCGGGCACATCATAGCCTCATAATTATCCCATTATACCGTTAGTGGTTACATGACCAATTAAAGCGTGGTCATTATGCGGTTGTAATCGCCACTGAATAGGTCAAAGCCCGTTACAAGCGGTACTTCATCAAGATTTTCATAGCACTATCGGTGGATACCTTTGCTTTAGTGGAAACATCGCTTATTAGTGGAAACATCGCCATCGGTGAAACCACAAGCGATACTTTCTACAAGCACTTTCTACTAGCACTACCAATACAAACCACTATTAGAGTCGGGTGTTGGGGACCTTATGGTGTACACTCGCACCTCTAACCCATTACAAGGTGTGAACTAATCCCACAAGTGCACTAAATTTTCCAACAATCCTCCCAAATTTAGTTCACTTCCTTTGCATGAAAAACAAACATCAAGCAAAACATGTGCATAAACGAAAATGTCACGAGGATTGAATTTTCATCTTAGTAAATTACACGTTCAAATATTCGAGAATCGGGATGTTCTAAGAATTGAACCTTTCAACCCATTTGAATACGAAGATAAAATACACACAAGTTTTCAAACACTTATCATCTCCGACACTATACAAGCCATGTGTCCATATCCAAATTCATAAATGTTGTAAAAGCTAAAAGTCCAAAGCTTCTGAGCGGCAAAACTTCAACATTTACATAGGTGGTTCCTCTTTATTCATGCTCCGCCAAGCACTTTTCAAAGAAAATTAACCATTGAGAAGTAAAGACTTCATCCTCCTTTTAGCAGTTACGAGCACAACCTTGGGATGTATATAAAACATGTGCTCCAAATCCCTTGAATGTTCGACTTTCCACATTGAACTCGGCTCCCAAGTTTCCTCGGAGGGAGTTGGGTGTCCTAGCATTCGGTGACTAAGTTGGACTTAAACCCATCCCTTTAGCGAGACTTTATAACCAAGTCTCTAGCCAAACCCTTCGTCAAGTGATCGGCTAAGTTACGTTGAGATCTAACAAACTCTATAGATACCACCCCATTCATGATAAGCTCACGAATCATGCTATGCACGACACCTAAGTTTCTAGACTTACCATTGTACATCCGGCTATAAGCCTTAGCCAATGTAGTCGCACTATCACACCGGATAGAAATAGGTGCTATAGGTTTAGGCCACAATGGAATCTCAAGAAGCAAGTTTTACAACCATTCACTTCTTTACCAAGTACCGCTAAGGCCACAAATTGATTCCATTGTTGAACGGTGATGGAAGTTTGTTTCTTGGATGCCCAAGAAATTGCACCTCCACCAAGTAGGAATACCCGACCAACGGTAGAGCTAATTGTCTTGATGTTCTTGATCCAACTTGCATCGGTGTAACCTTCCAACAACGATGGGTAACCAAGATATGAGAGACTATAATCCATAGTTCTCTTCAAATACTTCATACCCTCTAAAATGCTTGCGATGATGAGCACTAGGATTACTAGTATACCGCTTAATTTTCCCACTATAAAGCCAATATCGGGCCTTGTACAAGTCATGGCATACATCGAGCAACCAATTACCCTAGAATACTCAAGTTGAGATACACCTTGCCATGATTAGGCATCAACTTCTCAAGTATCCATAGGTGTACTCATCGAGTACAATCAAAGTAATTGAATTTCTCAAGACCTTCTCAATATAATGAGGAGAGATAGAAATTCTTTTACTTTCATGTTTAATCCTTATACCAAGGATAACATCACCTCCCCATGTCTTTCATGGAGAACCTTAATGACAAAAATTCCTTTGTCGTCAACTGATTTTTGTCGATTGCCAAAGATCGACATGTCATCAACATATAGGCAAATGATGACTCCTTTACCGATTCATCAAATTTGCTATATACACATTTGTCGACTTGGTTAAGAACATAACCACTAGACAAAACCACTTCATCAAAATTTTGATGCCATTGCTTAGGTGCTGCTTAAGTCCATAAAGAGACTTAATCGGTTTACACCTTGTTTTCATTGCCGAGCATGATGAAGCCACGAGGTTGGTTCATATAAACCTCCTCTTCCAATTCACCATTCAAGAAAGTCGTCTTCACATCCATTTGATGAATATCCGGATTGTGAATAGATGCCAAAGCAATCGCGATCTTATGGTATCGTCACGAGCCGGGGGCATAAGTATCAAAATAGTCTATTTCGACTTTTGTTTAAAGCCCCGAATGACTAGTCTAGCCTTGAACTTTTCAATAGTTCCATCTACCTTCATTTTCCTTTTGAAAATCCATTTGCAACCCGAGGTTTGCAACACGGTGGTAGATCAACTAACACCCAGTGTTGTTGCCCATGATGGAATCCATCTCATCATTGATTAATTCTTTCCGAAAGCAATATCCGGGACTTCATTGCTTCTTCAAATGTCTTGGGATCATCCTCAACAATGAAGCAATAGGAGTATTGGTGCGAGACCTCATCCTCGGTTCTTTCAACTAATTATAGTTGAAACTCGAGTCCAAATGACTTTGGAGTCCCGGCCCTATTGCTTTTCACGAGCACGAGTTCGGGTTGTTGAACAACAACCTCATCGTGGACCACCGATGGTTCATCATCGAGGTCCTCGATACACCAAAGGTCATGAGTTCCATTAGAAATCCTCCGACTTGGTCTGGGGATGATGAGAATCTATTCTCATCAAAGTCCGCATCCCTTGATTCAATTATTGAGTTAATCGAAACATGTTCATTAGGTTCAATAACATAGAACCTAAAAAGCCTTGGAATGCTCAACATATCCAAAAAGATGCGATCAATGCCTCTTTCACCCAAAGTCTTTGCTTTGGATCGAGTCTTACAATGACCTACAACCCCGGACCACGAGATAATTCAGTTGGGTTTCCTTTTAGTCCAAAGTTCATAAGGGTAACCTTGTTCCTTTTGTTGGGAACCTTATTTAATAAATAGCAAGTCGTTAACATAGCTTCACCCGAGAACCATGACTCGATCTGAATAGGACAACATGGAATTAACCATCTCCTTGTTTTGTTTTTCCTTTCGAAATACCATTTCTTTGAGGAGTATAAAAAGCGATCGTTTCATGGATTATACCAACAGACTGAAAATACAGAGTATCCATGTACTCACCTCCCCTATCAATCCTTAATCTTTTGATCAAAGACCCAAGTTGTAATTCAACTTCAGTTTTAAACACTTTGAATTTATCTAATGCTTCATCCTTGGTATGTAACAAATAGACATAACAAAATCTAGAAGCATCATCAATAAATGTCACTTACCCAAAGAGGGAGTGGCATGCAAATCACACAGGTCACTGTGTACAAGCTCCAAGAGCTTAGTCTCACGACTAACACCTTGAAAAGGTTTCTTGGTAATCTTGGTCAACATGCAAGTTTTACACTTTTCAGTGTCCATGTCAAAGGCTGGGATCAACCCATCCTTAGACATATCTTGCAACCTTTTATAATGAACATGGCCAAGTCTAGCATGCCACACGGTAGAGTCAGTCTGGTCAGAGGTGGTCACAAAGGCTGAATTTACACTATCAGTGGAAATATTAAGCCTTAACATTTGATTACATAAATAACCAAAACCAATAAAAACACCATGCTTAGAAAGTACAAATTTATCAGACTCAATAACTTGTTTATATCCATGATTATTCAAAACACTACTTGAAACCAAGTTTTTCCTTATATCAGGAACATGAATAACATTAAACAAAGTTACAATCTTTCTTGAACTAAACCTAAGATCTACACCACCACGACCATGCACCAAGGCTGTTGACTCATTTCCCATGTGAAGAATAGAACCATCATTCAGTTACTCATAAGTCTTGAACCAACTTCTATCTTTACACACATGAACTATTGCACGAGTCAACCCACCACATAACATCATCATCTGCGCATAAAAAGATTGATTCATATGTAACATAATAAATCGAAAAGACTTATTAAATATATTCGACCTTTCGGTGAGTTGGTGAACCACCACTCCCACGAACCATTAGTGCTGATCCATTGGCTTTACCACCAACTTTAACACCTTTGCGGTCCCTTTTAATGTGACTAGTCTTGCCACATTTCCAACAAGTAGGTGTTTCCTTCTTTTAGGATCCGCCTTGTGTTATCATGATATTTGCATTTGCCTTTGTTGTCATTGTACGGTGGAGTTGTTTTGCTCTACCATATTGACAATAGATGGTCGATAGCATTGCTACTTTTGGCTTGTCATTATCCCGCACTGAGAGAATCCTCAATGCGCAGATGATCGCCCAACTCAACTGAGTTAGTTCCTCTTTCTTATGTTTCAAGATATGTTTGAAATCTTTCCAAGAAGGAGGAAGTTTATCAATAACACAAGAGACCGAAATAGCCTCATCCATGTGCATATTGTGTTGTGTAAACCTTCCAAGTATTCCAAGAAGTTCATTGTATTGTTCCATAAGCGGTCTTGAATCGGTCATTTTGTAATTTGTGAAATTACTAACAAGGAACTTCTTACTTGATGCATCCTCGACCATATATTTGGCATCCAAGGAATCCACAGTTCTTTGGAAGATTCAAAGTTCGATAAATATCAAACAAAGAATCGGACATACCATTCAAAATAAGACCTCTAAATATGTAGTCATCATTCTCCCACTTGCTCCTCCTCCTGGTTTGCTCAACCGTAGCATCATCCCATCATCGAGGAATTGGAGTAGTCGGCACATAAACCACACTCATGCTTGACAAAGAAGAAATGCATCTTCTTCGCCACCTCCTAAAGTCCACCCCTTCAAACTTGTCCAGCTTAGCAAAGTTTGAAGCCATGTGTTTCATTGCGGCGGTTGCCATTGATTATCACAAAATAGTTTACTTTGATTGTTGGTGGTGTATTCCCAGAACATGGTTAGATAATCAATGTCAGTAGAAACAACTATCAAATCGTGAGAAAAAATACCACTAGGTGGTTACGGATATCACTTGGAATCGTGTGATCACTTTCCAAAGTAAACTATTCAACCCTAATGCGGGTTACACGAATATCTACGGGATAAGACCAAATGCGCTTATGGAATTAGGCACAATTCTATAACCCTTGCGCTTATAAGTGTTAATCGTTTTACGTGTGTCTATCATGCATCAACGGATCTCCTATTTATAGGAAAATACTCTTAGCTATTCCAATGGAATTATGAGTATTAATCGGCCCATTAATAGCCTCATAATTATCCCTATTATAGCCGTTAGTGGTTACATGACCAATTAAGCGTGGTCATTATGCAATTTTAAGCGCCACTTGAATAGGTCAAAACCCGTTACAAGCGGTACCTTCATCGGTACTTTCATAGCACTATCGGTGGATACACTGCGATGGAAACAACGCTTCGATGGAAACATCGCTTATCGTGGAAACCACAAGCGATACTTTCCACAAGCGATTTCTACTAGCACTACCAATACAAACCACTATTAAGTCGTGGTGTTCGGGGATCTTATGGGTGTACACTCCGTACCTCCTAACCTATTACAAGGTGTGAACTAATCCCACAAGTGCACTAAATTTTCCAATAGTTTACATATATTCCCTTTTTCTTTTCGATTATAAAATGAGTGTTTTGGTTTTCATGGATAAACCGAAATAAAATGCGTTTTCAGTTAGATCCGTGTGGTGGAAACTATTTAAAATGGTGTTTGTGGTCTTGGTTGTTCACGGGTCGAGTATAGACCCGAGTGTGATTCCTGGATTTGTGTTTGAATCTGTTTTGATTTAGCTTATTTTGAATCGTGTTAATTATTTGTATTGTCAATAAGCCATGAGCTTATTCGGATCTGGTTTAGGTCTTGAGTCGAGACTCTTTTGGTCATGGGTGGTTGTTTTGCTTATTTTAGTTTACCCTTTTGGCGTAAGGATGTTGATTGGTCTCGGGTATAGAAATGAGACGACCAGGGTACGTTAGTTTCAGTTTGATTGGATGCGTTAGTTTCAGCTTATGGTATAGCTCATTTGCATCTTGTGAAATAATTGTTGAATGTGTTAGAGTAAAAATTTATATTAGTAGAATAATTATTTTGGTTAGGTAAATGTCTATCATTAATCGGATATCGGTTAACGGGTTTATACGGTTATTAAATTGCTGTAACTTGGTGAAATTTGATACGTCTCGGATAACTGGGACTAATAAATGATATTAGAATTTTCGGATACTGATATTGGATTTTATATATATTGCTATAAAACCCGAAAAGAACCTAGACATATAGTTATACAATTATGAGACCTTTATTGTTAATTTCAGTTTATTTTTGTAAACTATCTGGGATTATCGGGTAAATGATCAAAACTCAACCCTCCATTTATCTTTCTTAGTTGTTTATTTTCGTATTGTGCATGTGGAATACGTTCTAGGGTTATTTTTCATTTATTCTCTTTTAGCGTGAGTTGTATGTCGAGTCTTTGTTTTCTCACCACCACACGAGACGTTAAAACTAAACTTTTGAGATATTGATAACGGACTTTTGAAATTAACGATACGAATATTCCACGAAAACTAAAACACGTTGCCTTTCGAAAATTCATTTGCTTTGCTAGATTTATTCTGAGATAGCAAACTCTTGTTAGGGTTGTATCATTCCCGTACCATTGTACCTGTACTCTCGATACTGTTGTGTTAGCTCCTTGATGCCAGTTGTGTCCGTTATGGTCCTTGCGTCACTTCATATCGAGGTGAGTTCATAGCCTCTACTTTACTTGTTTTGAAACACTTTTGGGGGAGAATACATGCTTGTGTTATTAAATTCCAACATTTTCAAATGATTTGATATCTTAAAACTTTATGTGCTACGTTAAATAACTTGTGCAGTTATTTCAAGCTTTTAATGTTGTGGTTAAATGTTTGTTTTATTATTTTGGACAAGCTTGTGTGCGAATATAATTGCGTTAGGAGCACTATTGGTTTCTGATTATTCTGTGTGACATTTCTGTGTGGTTCTCGTGTCATGGATTTAATCCACTTGACGTGAGAGTACTCATGCTTTAGCTCCAGCTGGTAGGCATACATGTTGTACATATATATTTCGGAGATGAAGATTTGCAGATGAAGAGTGTGGTGGTTTATATGGGTGGCAAACTGACTAGCCAATGATTATGGGTGGTTACCTGACTAGCCATGTGTTTGATTATGATATATCTGTTCGCCCTACGCTTTATTATTGTTTGCACACTTGTCCTGCTCGTATGTCAATACACATCAAAATGGATTTACTACTTTATTTCAAACCTATGAACTCACCAACCTCGTGTTGACATTTTTAGCAGGGTGTTCAGGGACCTCATGGGTGTACACTCCGTACCTACTAACCCATTACCAGGTGTGAACTAATCCCACAAGTGCACTAAATTTTCCAACAAGAACACGAATGTTTTTTTTAACATTAATCATGAATATTTAAAAACCACATATACATATATATTCTATGACTACATAAAGTATTTAAAAACTGTAATCAATATAAATCTAAGATAATGTAAAATAAACACGCATAATGTATTAAAAAAAGAGTAACAACCACTAATGTAAAGTAATTGTATTTGATGTAGACTAATAATGAATATTGGGTATCAAATTACTCGTCGTCCGCATCTTCATCATCTTCACTAGATTTGTCATATTGCTTATCTTCATCAAGTTCCATATCTTGATCAGCGTGGTCATATTCATCATCTAACTCATCTTCCTCATCTACATGGTCTTCCTCATCAGACTTGTTTGCTAACGTGGACTTTGGCTTTGTACATCCTTATACTTTGGACTTTTCCTTAGCAGCGTACTCCTTGTACATGTCAATTGCTTCGTCAAAAATTTCAAAAACATCACCCTTTTTAGGCTTTTCATTCACAGGAACATTCAGAACCCATATTTGTGTCCATTTGGTGTGGGAATAAACTCTGGGTCAATGTCATACCCATCGACATCATTAGCATCTACACAAATTCAGAATCAATGACTTATAATAAGATAATAGTAGAGTTTATTGTAAGTCATGGAAACATAAAATAATACATACAAAACAATATAACCATGCTCTTTAGGGGGTGTATGAGCTGCAAATTAGTTTAACATCCATGCACATGATAAATCAGTTAAACATGTTACACAAGTAATACTGAAATAACATGCACACAACAAAAACCATACATCAGTTTAACTAAATACGCAACATATAAATAAAATAACATGCACACACCTAAAACCATAAATCAATTTAACATTAAAAATTGTATTGGATAAACTGCTGTTTGGAATTATAATCACTATATAAAACTTTAAAGGTTGAAATACAAATATGTGATTAACATCTTAACAGTGTAACAATAGTACAGAATAAAAAAATAGGAAAAAATACCATTGTTCCCGACTTGATCTTGTTCCACATACGCCATATCAATTTCATGTTCTTATAACATGAGTAATCGATTATTATGTTCTTGATTATCGTTAATATCTGCATCTTGTTCTTGAACAATATGAACCATGTTTAATCTTGCGAAACAGTAAAAAAAAATGTGTGTTTGATATTATGTTTATAGTGAATTAGGGTTTTTTTTATACGATTGAAAAAAAAAGATCTGGAGAAAAGAAAAAATTGAAACCGTATTAAGATCAAGATGTGAAAAAAAAAATATTGAAAATTAAACTGTATACTTTCCAAAGTTGTAGCAAATTTTGAATTTGACAAAATCAGGATAAATGAAATATATGGTAAATTACTATCATGACCCTATGTATTTAAATAATAAAAATGAGCTGAAATTAATTAACTAAATTCTTATTGGATAATATGGGTTCTCGCAGTTCTCGCATTTAAAGTAGGTTCGAAAATAAAGTTTCCTCGTATATATATATATATATATATATATATATATATATATATATATATATATATATATATATATATATATATATATAGTGTATCTTTATTACGAAAACCTGTTAAGTGCGAGAACTATGAGAACTCTATTTAAACCGTTAGATGAATGAATCAATGGACATGATTAAAAGTGGCATAGTTGTGATTAATTAAAAGATCATGTAATATGTCAGAATCGATAAAAGGGTATTATGGGAACATCATAAAGATCTCAAAACCGTCCCTACAATAAACTAATAATAAAGGGTTATTGGTAGAATTAAACCCACTTTATCTCAGATCTCAAATTTCATTCTTTGGCTTCTCCCTCATTCCCTAGTTAAACCTACCCTAATTCTTAACATAGCCGCCGCCTCCACCACCATAACTCCTTTCTGCCGTCGGTTATAACAAGCAATCCGAAAGACTTCTCGAGGTCACCATCTTTGATTGTACGAAGAAACGCATCTCGTCGCATTCATCCATGATATCATTTAACCCCAAAAGCATCAACATAGCCACCAATACCTTCAATTTCTTAAAAATTGCCATCCTAAACATTCGATCTATGTCGGTCGTGATGAGATTTATATCCGATGGGTCAAACAGTTCGACAAAAGAGGTTAGAAAGTTCGGTCGAAATTATAAAGTATATTTATAGTATCATATTTATAATCTTTCCGATGTAAATGGTAACCAATTTCGATTTATGGACTATTAAAATATTTTGTTTTAATGCTAATAGTAATGAAAAATGTTTATTTTGATTTATATCGGATGGGTTATAAAGAAATATTGAATTCACTTACCAACCATGTATTTGTCAATGAAATTTTGGTTGCTTATGTTTTAGAAACCAAGGTACAAAATCAAGGTTATGATTCGTTAAATTTATGGTTGTTGTATGAGATTTATAGTCTTACGTCTTCTTTTGTTGTGCAAAAATCGAGAATTAGATCGTGTATTACTTGTGTAAAAAAAGCAAAAATTGCAGATCGTGTATTTCATTTTTTATTTATTTATTTTTTTTGCATTTTTGATTTGTTTTGTATGTGGGTGTTTGGATTTGTTTTTGTACATGAGGTTCATAAACAGGTGTTTGGAATTGTTTTGTCTGGGGTGTTTTGATTTATTTTTATGTGAGGTGTTAGATCATGGTGAGTATTAGATCATGGTTGAGTCTTCTTTGGAATTTTGTTTTACAAAGATGTATGCTTAAGATCATGGTGAGTATTAGATCATGGTTGAGTCTTCTTTTGATGAATTATTAAAGTAAAGATTACTTTAATAAAATAAAGCTACACCTGTGTCCTTTAGCACCTTTTCTTTTGTCGGCCATGTTAGGCGTACCTAACTTGAAGAATCGTCTTCGATGGTGTATAAATTATTTCAAAATCCGGTTTAATATTGTTTTTACTATGATAACATTTTCGGATGAAAAATAAATTATCGGTTTCATATCGAATATAAAATTGTTCTCGCACTAAAGACTAAACTTTATTTTCATTTTTTTCTACTATCATTATATACTTGACATGATTTATTTTAAAGTTGTTAATAATAGCAACTTAATTTGACTTGATATGGTATAAATTAGTTTAACCGCAAGTACATTTTCATATAAAATTACTAAAAACATGTATGTTTAAAACTTGAATGCTTCTAAACATGTATGTTTAAAAACTTGAATGCTTCTAAACACGTATGTTTTAAAACATGATATCATTTAATTTATGCTTCAAACTTCAAAAACATACATGTACTTCACTAAAACATGTATGTTTTAATTGTTTTTGTGCATGTTTGTTTCAGATTGATGAAAATAGCGATATCATTGAAGACCGAGAAGTGGATGAATACAAATATAAATGAAGATAATTGGCGACTTTTGAAGATATACGATTATTGCATATGTGTTTTTTGTAACTTGTAATTAAATCAAATTGTAACATTTAAGTAAATGAATCTTGTTTTTTCTTTTATAATGGTTTATGTTTTTTAATTTATGATTCAAACTTCAAAAAAATAATAATAATGCTAGCAAAAAAACATTCATGTACTTCACTAAAAAAAATTTATGCTTAAAAAAAAATATACATGTACTTCACTAAAAAAAATCATGCAAAAAACATACATTGTGCCATACTAAATTAAAATCATGCAAAAAAACATACATGTACTTCACTAAAAAAATCATGCAAAAACATACATGTATCGCACATTATGAAACCATGCTTAAAAAAAAAAAAAAAAAAAATCCGAAAATTTAAGAATACTTAAAATCAAGATTTAATAAAAAATAAAAATATATAAAAATTGCATTTTACTATAATACCCTTTTGATTAATAATAATTTTTAATATTTAAAAAATCTCATTGGTTTAGAAGGGTTCTCAAAGTTCTCGCACTTAATGGGGTTCTTAAAATAAAGGTCCCCTATATATATATATATATATATATATATATATATATATATATATATATATATATATATATATATATATATATATATATATATATATATATATATATATATATATATATATATATATATATATATATACTACTTATAATGCACAAACCACTCTCTCTCCTATTTAATTTTCAGACTTGAAAGTACTAAAGCATGATGTACAACACATTAAAGCACAAAAATTCAGACTTACAAACACATATGCATAATATACAACACATTAATACAAGCTTCTTGACAAAACAATTAATACACCCCATCACCAATTAATACAAAATGTAAAGCGTAATGTACAAATCTATACTCCATTATTTCCGGCAATAAATATGATTCCGCCACTGTTCGTGAGAGTGGTACGCAAAAAAAAAATTAAAAATGTTATATCTACAAACATAAAATCATTAGATCTACAAAAAAATCGGATCTATAAAATTAAAAACTTATGGTTTGACAAGTTGAAATATTAAAAATTTACGTAATTATTTTTTATCACCAAAAAACGCATATTTACGAAAAAGAAAATTTACGTAACCATTTTTTTATCACAAAAAAACGCGTATTTATGAAAAAAAAAATTACGAACCTATTTTTTTAAGACTAAACGCAAGCGGACGGCGTGAGTAGGTACCATGGCTCACGTTTTCAGGTTAATTTTTCGCGTTTTCTTTTTTTTTTCTTTTTACAGTTGCGAAAATGGGTTTGGTGTTGGGTTTCGAATGCAGAAAGAAGTAGAGTATCTTTGGTTCATGTTTTGATACAAACAACAACTGCAAATCACATCTTTGTATTTATGTGTTTTGTGTGAGATTAGATGAAATGGATGGGTTCATATTTTTGTGGCTGCTGAGTATTTTGAAAAGATGATAGGTGTTTGTGTGGAATTAGAGTAGAAGTGGTTATATATGATGAGAGGTTAGTGTTAGGTCTAATAACAAGTTGGGCTTCATATACATATTTTGATAATCCGGATTTTTTATGGGCTGGACTTTATTATTAAATGGTGATATGAATTTTTGGTGTAGTTAGTGTAATTGAGCCAAATTTTGGTTAATGCTAAATTTGAGCTAAATTTGGCTACTAAGTGGTATATGGTTGTAGTTAGGATTCTAATTTTTACAAGTTTAATTATTTCACGTGGCTAGATATAGTATTTTTAACGACATTGTGACTACATGGCTATCATTTATTTGGGTTTGAAGTAATATCACGGGTGCATGTATTTTTAATTTTAGTTAAATGTTTTGTTTTATTTAAATAAATAAAAATAAAATATATGGGGTCAAGTGGTGCACGACGGCATCAGAATATGGTGTTATAGGAGGGAGGGGTGTTTTTGGTATTGTGGTGAATTTTGGTGTTATGGAAAAAAGGTGCTGATGTGGCAGCATTTTTTCCCACGGCACCAGCGGGATGGCTCCATGGTACCTAATGTTCTAAGAGAGAAAAAAATGCACGTGATATTAAGAAGGGAGCTATTTTGCAGGCTTCATAAGAAGATATTAGAGATGTAAAATCTCTATATTACCCTTCTCATATTACTATTATTATTTTTATTTATTTTTTAATTTTAATGATTAATTTCCACATGTCTATTTATGAGTGACTTCTTATTCTTCCTACATTAAGCACTAACTTATATGAACCTCAAAAACAAATTAATGGTGAGAGTGTATTTTTGTAAGATGAAAGTGACTATGTGTATTTTTTAGAGTGAGAATGTATGAGTTTTTTTTAGACCGTGAGATGTGAGTCTTTGTAAAGTGTGCGTATTTACATTTAGGACAACGGGTCAAATGGGCTTAAACCCGAATCGAGCATGACCAACGGGCTCGAGCCGAGAGCGGCACCACAGGCCAATGGGTTCGAGCCCTAACGACACGAGCTATCTGAAATTCTTGATATCAGTAAATTTATTGTTAAAGAACATAATAAACTATAATACATTATTCATCAAAAATTTTATTTGTGGTACCGCTTGCAACGCGTAGTACCTGCTAGTATATATATATATATATATATATATATATATATATATATATATATATATATATATATATATATATATATATATATATATATATATATATATATATATATATATATATATACTAGTAAAACTCATCCGATGGACGGGTATGACTTAATGGTTTTTATTTTTAGGATTTAGTAGAACAAATATAGCATGGATTTGGGTGACCACGGTTATTCAACATGTGATATGTTTTATATAAAATTATTAACAATTTCGATAATATATAATGTGTTTACACGATTACATTCACAAGCTTTTCCACTCATATCCATATCCCAATTTTTTTAGTTTGGAGCCTTTTCACGATGACCTTGCCGGCTAATTGAATCACCCATATCATACTATTTCACCTACAAACACAAAAACAAAAAATAAAAGACAAAAAAAAACACATAAAATATTGTTATAAATACATATAATCCATTGTTCTATATTAATTTTGTAGATGATTAGAACATAAAATCCTTAATCTGTTAAAACCAAAATATATTTTCGTAAGAGGAGATATAACGGTATACTGCATTTTAATGTAGTAACTTATGTGGTAGATATGATCATGAAAATAATGCCAATCATGTACCTAGAGTCACTATAAATGTTTAGCTTATATAAGTAGGTTGTAGCTCATAATTCAATCAGTTAGTGCTTAACCATTCTAGTAGCAATGTCCAACGCTTATAATTTTTAAGCAACATTTTTTTTACCAACATTACTCTAAAATATGTGCTGAAAAAATTTCAAAAACTACATCTATGAATGTTACAGCAATAAAATAGTTGGATTAAAGGGTGCATAACTGCAAGCTCATAGTAATCACAGATGAACGCATCTAAATACCCCCTTGTAGCCAATATTTGTGGTTTTAGATTCACACACTATGGTTATGTACGTAATATGAACTTAAAATTATAATTTTAGTTTGTGAAGCCTATGACTTCTTACAATTTTAATTAAAAGAAAACATATTTGAAGTTCAAGGTAAAAGAGTAGCCTAACAATGCAAATGAACCAAATAGCATATAGTTACATCTCATGGAAACAAAGCAATAAAAATTCGAAGTTTTATAGGGTTCATGAAAGAGGTTGTTTCACTATGGCCAATGATAACCTTTTAGATTAAGACTAACATCAACTATTCAATTTGAGCTTTAAAATCCTTTGAAATGACGCAAACATCAAACTGTGAAAGACAAAGCTAAAAATTTAAGGGGGTGTTTGGTATTACTTGTTTTAAAAGTCGCAGGAAAACTGCATACATATGATTGCGGAGAATAACACATAAAAGCAAACTTATAATCTATGAGGGAATTCTTCTGTAGACAACGTTGTTTGTGAAATTGATGTAGTTGTCATCTTTGTCACAACATAGCACTTTTAGACCCTTCTTGATTTTTACCTATGAATCAGCTACATAATACATATAGTTGTTCATGTGAGAAAGCTAGCCGTTCCAAATATAGTGCCACCGTTGATAAAGTTTGACCTTGACTTTCATTTAAGCTCAAAAAGAATCTTCTAATCGGATGGGCTTATTATCTTGCAAAGTATAGCGCAAAACGTACCCACTTTACCACCTGCATAATTGTACATGGCATATTGGGCTCTATAGTTAAATAACATGATGTTCAATGTTAGAGTGTTAGGATTAAAAAAAACAGAGACATTGTTAAAGAGGAAACAATAATCTCATTTTGGTACAAATTACCACAAAATATCAATAGTATAATATACATGATTCAAAGTACATACCTTCTCAAACGATGCATCTACAATCAACACTAAGAATTAATAGTAGAACAAAGGTATATAGACATTGGTTTCAACACATACAATTATAGAACAAAGGTATATTTACATTAGATTATGCCATCAAATTAGGTGATTTACCAAAAGGTTCTTTTGCCTTGTAAGTTCAGAGATGCCGATAAGTACTACATATATAAGTGATCCAAGAGAAGATGCAAAAAGATACATGCACACATATAAATAAGATGCTACGAATTGTCAACCTATATATTTGGATAAAACCATGAGCCCCATCTGTTTGTTTTCAATTAACAGTTGTTGTTGTATTAATTTAATCAACAATCAAAACCACCAAATTTTATTTGTTTAACAATAGAAAAACTTAGACCATATCTAAGGTCAATTAATTAGACTATATTCTAGTTGTTCAAAGATACTAATGGAAACAAATGCACATTTAAAGCTTGGTTGTTTGATCCGTCACCCAATGCACCTATATTCCCACATCTTAGTGCAACCATGCAGAGCTAACAAAATCAATATTTCAACTACTTATAGTATATTGTATACATTACTTGATAAAAAATGGGATATATAGGCACATACATGCTTTCAGAGTCAAAATAGCTATCTTTGTCTAGTATCTTCACAAAAATATTTGTGCCATTCCATTTAGCCACTTGATAGTTGCCTGTCAAATTTTACAAACTTAATTACGCGAGTGCATATTGATATTAATACAAAATTGCATAACTAATATGAGAAGATACATAAGCTTTGTGACACAATAAGAGTTATATAAAGCAAAAACCAAAGAATGCTAAAGAACACCAAGACATTATCTATTTTATGAAATGGACACAAATGTTCGCTCTTGTCAAATCAACCCGACCCATGCTAAAATTATCTGTTTCATTGTTACCCATTATCCAACCCAACCATATTGAACCAAGCTAAAGACATACTCATACCAAAATTATATAATCCAAGATTTAAATTAACCCCTTCTATGTACATTAATAACGACATTGCTAACTCATAATAGCTTTAGAGGGTGCCTACGATTGCTTGTTTAAGAGCTAATAAGCACCCACAAAAATGGCGAAATCAAATAAATCAAACATTAGTGTTTAAATAATAAAATGACAATGAATCCATAGAACCAGTAACCGATGGTGATGACATATTCTTTTTTAGAAACTCAATTTACTTGGTGGGCTCATTTACACAGGCTGACAATAGGAACAGAGATGCAAAATCTGAAACTCTCACTATAGTATTGAGATATGAGAAGTTACCATACAACTAAGGTTATAAAAAGAAGTATTTACCTTCCACAATAATTCTGCCATGTCTAGTGCAGGTTTCGCATTTGCAAGCTCAAAAATGGCTCGGGCACGCTCAGTCTCCACAAAAGATCTTTCCAACTTAGCATACTTGCTCCATGCGTAGCAATTCTCAGGTGACCACTCCAAATACTTTTCGTGTAGCTTCCGACAACGGTCCATGTTACCAAGGTGCAACTCAATCACAATATACTTCTTGAAATTCTGTGATTTTGAGTAATCAGACCAAGAACATACTAAAAAAGTCAGCAAAATGCTTAATAACTTGAAATTTCAGTCTATACCTTATCTTTAGGATCAATCCCAATTGCATTCCCAAGAATGGCACGTGGTTTGCTGCTAAAAGGGATGTTTGGATGCTGTCGGCAACTTTTAATCTGTTTGGCATATTGACCCATTTCCAATTCAGCTACATTTTATTGTAAAATCAACCTCTTTGACCCAATTGACCAATTCATATGTAAACGGCTCAAAATGACAACTCTACTAATGAAATTATATTAGTGACTAATCTAATTTTATCGTCATTTTTTTATGTTTTCTATATATTTGATTGCTGTTGATTGTCCTAGAACGGCACCGGACGTCACTTTCTATATAGAAGTTATACTACCAAAGAATGTAATGAGAATCCAAGTCAACACCTACTTTTTTCATGATATCAGTTATATACATCATTAAACTTGATTACTATTTATGAACCTAACAGTTTCTATATTGAAGTTATACTACCAAAGAATGTAATCAGAATCCAAATCAGGACCTACTTTTTTCATGATAATCAGTTATACATCATTAAACTTGATTACGATTTATGAACCTAACCTTTTCTGCAAGTGGATCGAATGCCGCATTAACTTCAAAATCCTGTGTGATCCGGCATAAAAAACTGTAGAATCACCCTAGAAAGGTATCAACACCTGCTTGTTGAGAGCGCAGATGACTCTGCATGACATTTGTTTTAGAACATTGAAGCTCATTACACCAAGCTTTGGAGACTTGAACCATCAACTCAAGTCTGATCTTCGCAAGCTTGTGGTCAACCTCATCCCCTTCCCTCGTCTGCACTTCTTTATGGTTGGATTTGCATCGCTAACATCTTGTGGGTCCCAACAATACCGTGCAGTCGCGTTATCTCTTGTGCCCAATTATATAATACAATGTCAAGTAAAGATGTAACCATAGATAGTTTTGTTAGCAGACAAGCAAGCAGACAAGCATGCGCTGTCAATTAGTGACTATATTGTACAAGCATGCTGTGAAATAGTGGCTTGATTGAAGGAGCTTTATGGGTATTTATACCCATGGTCTGTATGTATGAGCAAATCAATAAACACAACAATCATTCAATAATATAATCTTACATATCATCTTACAAATTTAACATAATGCAACCCACTTGGTGTGTTACTTATAACCAAAAATCAAGCTACTTTTAACTAAAAATGTTCATATGCAATTAGCAAGATGTTTTCATCTACTGTTACATTTGAGGGACACTTATGTAAGCTTATTTATTGGGCTTATGTAAATATTGAAATCCCATAAGCTACTTTTTCGTCTTATGAACTCAATATGATTTTTGTAAGCTTATTTGATGTGTTTATGAGCTTATTGAAATATTAAATATTAAATAAGTTCATTTTTTTATGGCTTATGAACAAGAATTTGAACTTATGAACTCAACTAAGCTATGAGGTCAAGTTGATAAGCTCATAAGCCATAAAGTATGACCCTATTGGTTTTTCAATGTTTCAATAAACTCATAAGGCTATTAAATAAGGTTACACAAACACCTCCTTAACTTGATAATAAGCTTATAAGTGGGGTTATGATCGCATGTAAAAGCTCATAAGCCGAGTAAATAAATTAACACAAACACCCTCTTATATAAGCTTGTAAGTTTCAAAATAAGGTGTAAAAAGTAGGCTTACGCAAAAAAGACATAAGCTCATAAGCCTAAAAAAAGCTTTACCAAAACCCTTAGTGTCATGTTTAGGGGACTTATATATCAGCTTTTTTTGTTTGGCTTATGAGCTTACATATATCTCGAGGAACCCATAAACCCACTTTTTCAGATTATAAGTTAATCAAGTTTAGGTTCATCAACCCACTTTTGCTACCGTTAATACTTCTATTATTCGAGCTTATATGACATATTAGTATTATATCAAACTATGCCTTACTATCTTATTAGGATAATGAAGAAAATGAGCAATTTTCCCTTTTCATACTTACATTATTAGTCTCTAGAGTTTCAAACATTATACCCGGGGAAATGGGATTTAAATCATTGTTTGCCTGCATAGGGTCTGGCATGGGATTTTATGATCTGGTCTACATAGTCAGCATCTTCAAGGATATCTTACGCAGATAATCGGACTGGGCAGGAAAAAGATTGATGACTGTCAGAAAAAGATAGAACAACCTCAGATTGTGCCTTAATCAACTTACCACTGTCAATGACTTGATAATTTTCGGCATATTGCTTTAATAAGTTTCTATCATCTTGATAGCGCTTTATCTCAGAAAGCATACCAGCAAGTCATTGTGGATCAAGCTCACAGCTAACTTTCCGTTGTAATGCTTCAATTCTGTCCTCAAATGACCGCAAAGTATCAACCACTATCAGTGTTTCATCGAGATCAAATACGATACCAAGACACCTAAGGTTCAGCATGACAAGGCATGATTCGTAAAGTCCTAGTTGAACTATGAATCCCCAAAAACACGGAAACAAACTGTTTCTTCCGAACACATGGCTGCCAAGTTCAGCTCCTCGCCACCAAGTGAGGCAACAGCAGTCTGCAAATTAGTTCATATAGTTAACGACACATTAAAAAATAAAAAAACATAATCGAATAACGCAAACTAATTGTAGAAGTTACTATTATTTCCCACTCATGATTAAATCTCAAGATACACAGAAGTTAAGACAGATTAATAAATGTTTAAGATCACAAAGCATGCGCAAAAAAACATAAATGCACGCAGGTCAATGTGAAACTTCTATTAATTTGTGGTAACGTTTGCCTACCCATGCACATCATCTAATGATTTCTTTCAAAAACTGGGGTTTAAGCTGAGAGTTTTTCTCATCGAAATAAGCCACTACACCTTTTCCATGTCCTATTTTGAAAAGTTTCCAGAATCAATGATCTTCAAAATCCAATCAGTTGAGAAATTGATGTTTTTTTTTTTTTTTTAATTTTTATTTATATATTATTACATTTTTTGAATAGTTTTGATGCTAATTTCAGTTTCTTTTCGAGTAGTGGCTCGAGCATAAACAGTTGAAAGGATTCACCTTTGGGGTAGTGTTTGGATTTGAGTAATTTGTGTTCCACAATTTTACAAATACGGTCACCAAGCTGCTCACTACCTTCAGTGGTATGCGGGTTCACAAATGCCCGACAAATATTTGAGAATACCTTCAACACTTATGGTTTACCTGCATGACAATTGATCTTTTTAAACATATGATTAAGGTATTTTTAAAATTTAGAAAATAAAAAATTCAACAAAATAAGACTTGCCTTGATTCTCATGTAGGTAAATTTCCAGCAATGAAAGAACACGAAGTTTTAAAAGCACAATCTGAGAATCAGTAGTATCACCACCGCCAGCTTGGTCTCTTTTTTCTTTAAATGTTTGTGCAAGATACGAATTCATTCTGAACATAGCTTGTTAATCATAATTATACAAATAATATTTACAACATTCATGAAATGGACCACAAAAGGCAGGTGGTTTGGCTTGATGTTTTTGACCCGTTACCCACCCCACCCATTATTTTAGCTTATCTACTAAACTACAATATGATATGAAGTGGTTATATTATAGTTGAATACCAAAAGTCCTGTGACACTAAGAGACAGAACGACTTGTCTTGATTGAAACAGAATATTTCCAAGAAGATTTGAGTCTACTGGAACTTGGCTGATGATCACAAACAGGTGCCTTTTCTCTTTCCATAAACATTTGCATCAACCCCACTTGCCTTGTGATTTACGAAAGTATCACTCCCTTCATTGTTTATTTTATTTAATTTAGTCTCGAGCACGTTTAGTATTCTGCGAAGAATCGGTTGATAGGGCCGACTTATCATTCGTCCCTTTATGGGTCATTTTCTTTCTTGAGCTTTCTGAAGTTGTACCAGGACTTTTTTTAGCTGGCTCAAAAGGTTGTTTAGATACGCTATATCCGTTATCTTGCATAATTATGGTACTCATGAAAACCATCTCATTAAGGATTTTCTTTTCTTCCTTTTTGAGTTTGGGATCTTTAAACTTTGACCCTGAAACACAAAAGCAGATCCATTATAGGGCACAATAAGGATTAATAGTTTCATAACATATTGCCAGCTCAAATACAAAGGGAGACATCATAAAGATCACGGATATGCATTAAAGATAACAAAAAAAAAAAAGCTAAAAAGTTCCACAACTGAGTCCAACATTAACTTTTTATGTGAGAGCATAAACAAATTTAAATTGTATTGGAATAACAATGGTAGATGGTAAAACTTCACAGCATTAGGAAGGTCATGTTTTTCACCTTTCGCACCCTAAACAGAATATTACAACAAATTTACACTTACTGCGACGTACGAAAAACTACAAACAGCTCCAACTTTTATTTTTTTCAAGAGACTGATTGATATGGTGAATCAAGCTTTTGCTCAACTCCTTGATATTCTGTTATAGATATACAAACAACCACGCACATAGTAACTCTTGCCTTCATAATCCATGTCTATTAATGCCATATGCTGTTGTAAAATGGTAGATCATTTTCCAACATGCGAAGTTTCACCTAGAATAGCTGTAACCATCAGTAAGTTTTCGTAAGAAAACCTAAAAGCCCGAAGCTATTTAAATGAGAATAACATATAGATAGTGCAATGGCAAAAATATTTTTAATGTAAGTGATCGAATAACCTTGGATTGTTTGAAATTACATGTAGAAACTGCTTATCATTTTATTTCATGGTGCACAACATCAGCCCCTTCTTGCGCTTTCAATCCTGCGAACTCGTTAATTGTAGTTGTTATGCCATTTTCTGGTGCACAACATCAGACCGGTCTCCCACACCGCATATGACAGAAATAGTTGAGAAGCAGACCTGAGAAGCATCAATAACTTGTATTCCTCGTCCCAAATACATGAGCCCATTCAGTCAGGGGTGTCACAAGATAACGACCATGGAGACCATCAATAGTGCAAAGCATCATAATTTTATCAATAACTTCATATGATTGGTCATCTCCCTCGAGCATGTTACCCTCACACACCAAAGCCAGCCTATTGCCAAAAAGTGTCCAATACCCCTTGAAAAATCCCCTCAATAAAATCTACTTAAAAGATAAAATTAAAATCCTTGAAAAATCCCCTTAAAATCTACTTAGAAGATAAAATTAAAATGAATATCAAACCTTCGGTTTGGACATGGCCACTGCTTTAATTGTTTTATTAAAATCATAGGCAAGGTATATGAATTTGTACTTTAGTTTATGGAACCAATTCAATTTAGGATTCATGTGAATGTTCATTTTATTAAAACCAATATCGATACATGAGACATCATACGAATCCAGCTTCGTGCATTCTAATAGTTACATGACTCAAACACCTATACGCCATGGTGAGACCACACTCACCAGCCTATCCATTTATCATTGCGGTGTAACTTTATTGACCAAGAGATCCACCTAAGCTTTGCCAAAACCATATTTTTCTTATTCAAACTGTACTACTTGCTTCAATACAAAAAGCAAGCAACATATAGCCCATTACCTAGAGTATATATGTATCTTTTACCAATTAATTCTGAAAATCTTTATATTTGTGGTAGTCTGTTGGTAAATTTATCAAACCAAAACATTATTGTTGCCACATGATCAGGAAGTCATACGGTCATTGGTATATGATAAGGGTTTTTTTGTGATTCCAAGTATGATTCGGTGTGAGCATCTGTATGATGCTGACTTTTTCTGTTTCGTAGACTAAACTCCAAATCATACTTGAAACATAGTGCACAATAATTGTCTATCAATTTAGTAAGAAGATTCTCAATTTAGTTTAAAATTACGGACTCAATAAACTAAAGTCCATAGATAATTATTGTGCACTATGTTTCAAGTAAGAAGTAGCTGTTTCATGCGTGCTTGTGCGGGTGTGTAAGAGAGAGGGGTTTTGTAGCATAACTAACAACTTATCACATCATAAAATAACAAATCACCACCAAACATGCATCAATAATTAACAATTCCAAACTAAATAAAGTTTATAAGAAACTTACACATCTTTCATTTGAATCAGGAGGACCATCGAGAATCTTAACGTCGGCCTTTGATTCCTCATAGGTTTTCTTTATGTGCTCTCCCATATGACGATTTATGCTACCAACCTTTAAAGAGGAACGAATAATCTAAAAATGTTCACCCCGGACCATCAGGCCATTTGTCTATTACAACAACTTTGACAGAAGTATTTCCTTCTTCCTTCTCCTCCGTAGCCTCGGTTTCCTCCGCATCCGCCTCATTTGTCCATTCTCAAAAACCTGAACCTCTGCTGGGACAGATTATTAACCTCGTTCTTTTTTCCTCGTGTCACCTTCCTCTTTTGTCCTTTTTTCTTCCTGCACATTTTATAGTTGACGTAAATAATTAGACAAATTCATAATTTTATCTATATTTTTAGGGAAATGAATGTAATGACAATGTGTCTAGTAAGCGACCTCTTCCTCTATTGCTTTTTTTTTTTTTTTTTTTTACTTTCTCTGCTTCCTCCAAAGCTTCTTTTTCCATATGATTTTGAAGCCCAAATCATTATTAAGCTCTAAGTTTGAGATGACAAATTTTTTATTCAGATTGATTGATTTGGGCTATCTTATATCTCAAAAGAGTCAAACGGGTAACGGGTTAAAAATGAACTGTAAAGGGAGCAGGTCAAGTGTGTTCGACAGTTGTGCTACTTATATTTTTTATGCATACAATGTCATCCATGCCTTTGGTTTCCATGGGACTTTGTATGCTGGATTTGGTATCTTTGGTGCTCTCCATATCCCATCCTTATCTTCATCCCAAATATCATGCTATAAGAAGTTTAATATAAAAGATCACCTAAATAGTAACATGAAACAGCATATGTTTGAAGCGTTTCTTTCACCTGTTAGAACAATTATGCCAACAACACGAATATATAATTTACTTATACCACAGGCTTATTCTGGATATTCCGAGAACGATTAAAATTTCTTTTTAGTTTCTCCAATACCTGTTCAATTTGATCCCCAATTATCTAGATATTTTTATCATGATTCAAAACCTATTTCAATTCTCATTCCCTCCCTGAAACCCCAATCCAAACTTACAAAACCAATATCCATATCTGCTAAGAGTGTAAAACTAAAAAATCGACAAAACCTGTTAAACACATAAGTCGAAAAAAAAATAGGGATTATTAACCTGTAAAACAAAAAAGGATACAACTTGTTAGAAATTGTTATGATTCCGAATAATATAATAGAAAAAAAATAGGTTAAAAATATATAAGAAATAATTATCTTGTAAGTAATATATATCATATTTTTTTTAATTGGTATCTTCATAATATACATTCCTAAAATACAAATTGCAGGATTTTTTTAGCATATCTTTATTTGTATTGATTTGAAAGATATAAATCAAAAAACAATTTACTCTAGTGGTAAGTTGTTTAGAAAACTCATGAATGACCCAAGTTCAAATCCAATACATATCATCTTTTTAATTAAACAATTTTAAAATTAAAAATTAAAAAATAAAAAACGAATTTTAAAATTTCAAAAATAAAATTGTACATATATTAAATAATTTAAAAATAAAAAAATTGCCACATAAATATAATGATGACATGGAAATATGACTTGGCATTATGGGATCTTAAGTGGCATTTATGTGGCATCCTCCTCTTATATATAATATATATATATATATATATATATATATATATATATATATATATATATATATATATATATATATATATATATATATATATATATATATATATATATATATATATATATATATATATCACGTCTTAGCACATTGGCTAATCGATATCTCAAACATACTTCATCTTCCTTCATCTACATAATAATATAGCACATTGTCATCACATATATTTTTTTTCCTTTCATCATTTTTTCCTTTTGATGACTTATTCTTTTTTTTTTTCACATTTTTTTTTCACATACATCACATCTCCCCCACACTTCATATAAGCATCACCACAAAAATACAAAATATAAAGGTGATCAATCTTCATCTTTGTTAGAATGGCACGCGAATGGCAAAGTCGGCTAACTCATAAACGTGAAAAATCCAATCATACCAAGCAACTAGCAACCAACCATTTAGACTTTGACAAAGGTAGGGCTAAGGTTTATATATATATATATATATATATATATATATATATATATATATATATATATATATATATATATATATATATATATATATATTTTGGATGTAACAAAAGAAAAGAATGGCTCAAAGGGTGTACTAAGGGTATCTAGCGCTAAAGATGGCGCTAACAAATGGGTCCATGTGGGTGGTTAACTAACAGATGTGGTTAGCTAATATATCATTAGATGTAAAATGGAAGGCCATTTGGTTTTATTCCTAAGGTGCCTCTTTATCACACGAATACACTTATATCACACGAATGTGATCTTCTTGCATCTGTAATGATTTACAAATACAAGTTCTAGAATAAATAAAATCATCCCTGACACCTCATAGCAAAAGAATCCAAGCATAAAAGATGTATGCTATATATGGCGGTGATAACACCAAATAATCCTGAATATTAAGTGTCAATTTCCCCCGATAATGCTTGTAATTTACATCATTTATATGGATTAACGCTTGTTTTCCATCTTATTCCACTTTCAGGTATATTACGAGCATTGGAGCTTAAGAGACGCGGATTTGGAGAAGTTTAGCAAAGATTTATCATAGTATGCGCAGTTTGAAGAAGTTACGGCGTAACTCATTCTCTCACATTACGCCGTAACTAAAGCGTGACTCAGAAAGCCAACTCATCAGAAGATTAAGGCGTAACTCTCCCAAAATACTACGACGTAACTATATTAGGTCAAAGAGGTTCCGGCGCGCGATAACTACGCCAGTAACTCTTGCATAAACTCCGCGTAACCAAGAAATATTGAAGATACTGGCGGTAACTACTTATAAGGTTCGCAGTAACCAAAGCAAATCTAGTGCAAATTACGAAGAAATAGAAGATTACGCGTAACTATTCTATTAGTTACGCCGTAATCCAGATCCGCTTATAAATACCCCACGATTTCCAAAGATTTCAAAGCATCCCATTTCACACACCACAACCAAAGAACGTGGGAAGAAGCCAAAGGCGCGATCCAGAGGAGCATACGGAGCTATCTCGAGGAGAAATCACCCCTACGATAAGCATTAGCATTTTATCTTTTCTTTACTTTCGATTCATGTATTTCATAACATTGAATATTGAATTAATTTGTATGGTTAATATGAGCGGCTAAGCACCTCTTGTTGCAGCCTAGTTATGATTCCTTAATTGTTTTGTTTGCGTTTATATTACTTCCGTATAATTATTTCCAAGTGTATGCATGCATAGTTTATTGGTAGCTACCTTTGTTTGGTAGTTTTGAATGGCGGTGAGGCTAGTTGCTTAGGAGATATGACCAAGTGACCCTAAATGAGTAGGCGAGACGGAAGGGTAAGATATGACCAACCGACGACCCTTTCTACTTGTGCAATTTGACCAACCGATCACCTACCATTTGGATGAACTTAAGAATTAGGGGTGAGTGTTTAAGTTGCTAACGCCCGGCACTCACTATTATAAGTCTAGCATGTAGCGGAACTTAATGACTTGGCTTAGGGACCAGGAACAAGCGGACTTATGAAGGACACATGACTTCTCTAGTGGTGGCATCTTTGGCGATAGGTTAGGCGAATTGACCAAATCTTTGTCATGTCAATTTGAACCCACAAGTAATTGGAAGTAATTAAGTAGACATTACTAGCTAGGATGAATAACTAGGTTAGTACCACTCTCCTCTACTGATTAAACCTTTGCTTTTATTTGCTTTTATCTGCTCTGGTAGTTAATTAATTAATTCCTCATCGAAATCATATTACAATCTGTGACACCTAGACTTAGTAATAATCCAACACACATAGCTCTTGGCACGACCTCGGTTTTACCAAATACTACACTACATACGACCGGGTACAATGCCCGTTAGTGCATTAGGGTAGACCATAGGTAGAACGAGACTATATAAATATTAAAACCTGGTCAGTAAAACCTGCATCAAGTTTTTGGCACCGCTACCGGGGAGTTATATTAGGATTGCTATTAAGTCTTACATTTTTGTTTTGTTCTAAATTTTTTCTCAAATTTTCACGATCTTTTTCAAGTTTCAGGTACCATGGAAGTTGTTAATATTGATGACCTCACTCTTGAGGAATATTTGGCGTTGACAAGCGAAGAACAAGGGCCGGGGCTCGTAAGACCGACAATTGGAGCTGATGTCCATTTCGAAATTAAAGACCAATTTATGAGGGAGCTTCATGTTAACTTTTTTTCAGGAAATAGGGACGAATATGCGTTTGAGCACGTTGAAAATGTCCTATACATCGCAAGCCTTTTCAACATTCCGGTGTGTCTCATGACGTTATGTTATATAAGGGTATTCCCATGACTCTATCTGGGCTGCGGAAGATGGATTGAAAGATTGCCGCCGGCGCTTAATACTTGGGCTCTACTAAAGAAGCACTTCATTCGAGGTATTGTCCTCCGTCGAATATTTCTAACCGACTTTTGGAGATCCATAATTTCAAGCAAGAAGACGATGAAACGTTGTATCAAGCCTGGGATAGATACAACGATCTACTTTACAAATGTCCTACACATGATCTGAACAACCAGAAAAAGGTCAACACCTTCTACAAAGGAATCAACGTGACTACAAGAAAAATGCTGGACTATCAAGGATCGATCCCGAACATGACTCCTACTTTAGCAATTGAAGCCATTCAAAAAATGGCTGATCACTCTAAAAAATGGCACGATCGAGGAAGCAAAAGAAACCAAGGCAGAAGTTTTGACGAAATTGCAGCCATCGCTAGCAAAATTGAAAATCTTAGTCGAGACATGCTAAAAATCAGAGAAACCGTTCATGCCATCTAAGTAGGATGTGAAAGCTGTGGGGGAGGACATCTTACCAAGAATTGTCCTCACGTTAACAAAGAAAGCATAATAGAAGAAGCTAAATATGGAGAAAATCGACCGTTTTACGGAGATAATTGAAATAGTAATGAGTATCGTGGAAATTACAACCGTGGGCCTTATGGAGAAAGAAAGCCCAACCTTGAAGAGACAATTAGAAAATTCCTAGAAAGTTCAGCCCAAAGACAAAAGGAACAAGATGAATGGCTAAAAGAGTTCCAGAAAAACACTGACAGAAGTCTTTCCAATCACGACACAACCCTAAAAAACCTTGAAACCATGGTGGAAAAGCTTAGTGAAAAGGTAAGGATGAATAACACTAAACCGGAAGGATCGAAACCCATAATGGAATGTAAGGTCATTTTTGCTGACAATAACTTGAAGAGACAAGCTAATTCTCACACCGAAGGTTTGAATTCTAGTGAGAATTCCGGAGACAGATTAGAGTTACGCCGTAACATGTCTGAAGAGTTACGGCGTAACTATGTTTTTGACAGCGATCGCATGGTTATGAAAGATACTGATAAGGATGACTCCAGCGAGCTACGCCGTAACCAAACATCACAGTTATAGCGTAAGTAGGATACATGGGCAGACGAATTTCTCGAAGTGGACGAATCAGGTACACAGGTAATTAACGGATGGTCCCTCGAGATTAATTTATGCCCTCTGTCCCCATCTAAAAAGAAATATCACTGGTGCAAGAAGATACCCATAACTAAGGGGGACAGGTATGACCTGTGGGCTTCATGTGACCCTAGGAATGAAATTTGCGATGGGGGTAGCGATAAAGATAGGGTCAATAATAACAAATTTATGTGGCCAGCATATACTGATGGAGAGAGATTAGAAAAACTCTCCTTCGAGGAAGAAGAGCCACCTATCACTCACTGGTGCTCTTCGATAATCATAACTGACGATGAATCCACACGAGCATGGCCTACGTGCGACCCCTTCCGCGAGTATTGAAACGGTGGTGGTAGCTTGAAAGAAGAAGAATGGACATGCCCTCACGAGCTTGAAAGACATGATATCAAGTTCGGAGATTTGACAATTGATGATTGGTACGCTATACAATTCGGGAATGCTAAAATTAACCCGAATCTTCTTAAAAAGCTCAAGATTGACTACAAGGATCATCATCAGAAAAAGGAAGTGGTTAATGATGACATCTACTGCAAGGAAGATCCTTTAAACAGAATTGATAACAATGAAGCCCGAAGTCATTGGTGTGAAAAGATAAAATCTCCTGGGGAAGTCTTTTGGGCATCATGCAACCCTTATGACGATAAATGCAATGGGGGAAGCAGCTTAATGAGAATGGAAGAGGATGAATTCTTTTGGACTTCAACCAACGATAAGGAAAGGACAAGTTTTCCTTGGTTAGACAACTTGGGATTTGACAGTTGGGTGAACATCAAGTATGGACAAGTAGACACTTTAACAAAGGAAAAGATTTGGAAAGAATACATGAGTAAAGAAAGTTTAAACGACGAGAGTCCTAATAACTCGAGTGAAATAACAGTTGTGAATGACAAAGTGTTGATAAGAAATGAGAAGGAAGAATGCAAAGGTGTTCTAGTAGAGAATTTGCTCGATGAGGAATGGTTTAAAGGTACCGAGTCTGACGACGATGACATTGAAGGGATTTTAGATTACCTTGAGTTGCAAGGGAGTGAGGAATTTACTGACCCCGATGATGAAGCATATGAGCAAAGGAGGTGCAAACTCCTTAGGATTCCCTACAAGAGGCCACCTCCGATTATAGCCGAAAAGTATGAGTTTACTCGATACCACTTGGGGCCGGAGGAAAAATTTTGCAAAATTTGAAAGATCGAGACTAAAGAATACCTCCGCACTGCCACAAATGTCGCTTGGGTCAGGCATAACTTGATAAATGACATGGAGAAAGTTGGTCAAGCCCAAAGGCCCCCATAAAGCCCCGCGGCTCTGAGTCTAACTTAAAGACTCGTAAATAAAGAAAAGTGCTCTTCGGGAGACAACCCGAATTATCCCTTTCTTTTGTTTTATTTCTATTTCGCGGGTTTTGTGTTTTAACCATTTTGCGGGAAACTTGAGTGATTCTTGCTGCAAAGCATCTTGATCGACCATAGTTACGGCAGAACTCATCTCGATGGTTACGCCGAACTAACCACTATGCGTAATTTCGGATGCATCACCAATTACGGCGTAATCCATTCTCGATGGTTACGCCATAGCCACACGCTTTGCAAGATATGTCGTTTTGCTAGTTACGGCGTAACTCCTTATGGAGTTACGACATAACCTTCCTCTCAGCATTACTTCTTTCATTTTAAAACACAATAACCTTGTATTAGTATTTTAAATGAACTTTGTGGTGTGTTCTCAGTAAACCCTCACGAGACTTCACTCGTCCACTGGGACACCAAGTGGTTTAAAAACTTGTTGCATATGCTAAATGCAACCGTGATTCCTCGAAAGTGAGTTAGGTTTGTTTTCATTTTCATTTTTATTTTTAGAATTATGCTTGTCGGTAGTGTGATTTCGAGGATTGAAGTTTGCTCATGGATGCTTATATGAAGGCACAACTCTTTTCGTGGGACTTCTTTCTTTTGGAGCAAATTTCAGGGAAGTTCTCGCTCTAATTCTACTTTTCTCTTCACCTTTATTTAACGATTAATACAAAAGGGACTTTGTACAATTCAAGTTGGGGGACGGGAGTAGAATTGTCTCTTGAACTTTATTTTGCCCTCGTTTTTCTAGTTTATTTTGAAAAATTATGCCATTTTTAAAAAAAATTGACATGTTTTTCTTAACCAGATTAGACCTTAGCCGAGCACATACAACGCTTGATATTATATGGTGAGATTAGCCTTATCCGTTTCCAATATTTTACCCCAAATCCACCAACTTATGAGTGTGTCGGTAACTTGTAAACTTTAGAACTTGGCCTTTGCATCATTTCGAGACCATAAACGAGGTATGTTGAGTTAGCTCGATATATTTGGACTTTTCAGTTTAAGAAGGCAGTATTATAGGATTATCACTCAAATAGCCTACCATTGTGTGTCTATCGATTAGTCACCTCGACTTCTCGATCCCCATGTGAAACTCTTTTGTTGCACTCACCTTTAGTGCAAGATACCCCTAGATACACTCATCTGATCCATTCCATTCATTTTGTTAACCCAATATATTGTTTTGATACACCTATACACCTTAGCCTACCCTGTAGTCTTTATTTGTGATTGGGAAGTCATCATTTGCCTAAGTTCAAGGTTCAAGTGGAAAGGCTCGAAAATCACGCTTTCGTCGACGACATATTCTTAAAGATCATTTAAGACCCCCCGAATTCCCGTTGTTCATCTCAAGTGGGGGGATATTATGTTTAGTTGTTATTGTTATGTTGGAAAAAAAATGATGATTCGAAAAAAAAAATTCTTATGTTATTTAGTTATTGTAAAGTGCGATGTTATAAGCACTATGTTATGAGATTTATATAGATTTAGTATACAGGAGGCCACATCGGTCACATTCGAAGATTGGAGTTGGTAATTATGCCAACAGTTGGAGAAAAGGTAGTGTGCCCATCATGACGTCCTCTAATGACACATCTACCTAGTATTTCATGATCCGATTTCTTGACTTCAAAGCTTGAACTTTGGGCGGACGGTAAGTGGTGATGACTTGGTTATAGATTTAGACTACCTGCTTGATTTTTATTTTACACAATTTATATATCCCATGTCTTATCCTACCCTTTAGTCATGAAGCGTGTCTAGGTGATGCATCGAGCAATCTTTGGTGTCTTGGCCATGGATTTGGTCATGTATCATTGATTTTTTCCACTTCGTCGTGACATGTTAGTATTGACGAGTCACCCCTTAACCTTTGTCGTGTCTACCCATATTACCTTCTAAAATTGTTTAGCCCTTAACTCTAGTGGTGGAGATTTGTGTATCCACCAAGCTTATGATAGAATACATGCTATAACTGTGCGATTGACCCCGAAATTGACACTTAGAATAGTTGAGAGATTTGAGTGTTTTGTTCCCATTTCGTGAGATGTTCGGCTTTGTTTAATTCTAGCATAAGGGATTTATAAACTTATATTTTCCAGGTAATGGGAGATATCTTTTTAGGAATCTATCTAATATGGTCTAGTTGAGGGCAAGTAGAGTTTAAGTGGGGGGATATTTGATAACATCAAATAATCCTGAATATTAAGTGTCAATTTCTCCCGATAATGCTTATAATTTACATCATTTATATGGATTTACGCTTGTTTTCCATCTTATTCCACTTTCAGGTAAATTACGAGCATTGGAGCTTAAGAGACGCGGAATTGGAGAAGTTTAGTAAAATTTATCATAGTATACTCGGTTTGAAGAGTTACAGGCGTAACTCATTCTCTCACATTACATCAGAACTAAAGCGTGACTGTAAAGCCAACTCATCGAGAAAATTACGCGTAACTCTCCCAAAAGACTACGACGTAACAAGATTAGGTCAAAAGAGGTTCCACGTCGCCGATAACTACTGCCAGTAACTCTAGCATAAACTCCAACGTAACCAAGAAATATTGAAGATACGGCAGAACTACTTATAAGGTTACACCGTAACCAGCAGATCTAGTGCAAATTACGAAGAAATAGAAGATTACGGCGTAACTATTCTATTAGTTCGCCAGTAACCCATATCTCCCGCCTATAAATACCCCACGATTTCCAAAGATTTCAAAGCATCCCATTTCACATACCACAACCAAAGAACGTGGGAAAAAGCCAAAGCAGATCTAGAGGACATACGGAGCTATCTCAGGAAGAAATCACTCCCTACGATAAGCATTAGCATTTTATATTTTCTTTACTTTCGATTCATGTATTTTGTAACATTGAATATTGAATTAATTTGTATGGTTAATATGATCGGCTAAGCACCTCTTGGTGTTGGCCTAGTTATGATTCCTTAATTGTTTTTTTTGCGTTTATATTACTTCCGTATAATTATTTCTAAGTGTATGCATGCATAGTTTATTGGCAGCTACCCTTGTTTGGCAAGATTGAATGGCGGTAGAGGTTAGTTGCTTAGAGATATGATGTGACCATAAGTGAGTAGGCGAGACGGGAAGGGTAAGATATGACCAACTATGACCCTTTCTACTTGTGCGATTTGACCAACTAATCACCTACCGTTTGGATGAACTTAGAAATTAGGGGTGAGTGTTTGTTGCTAACTTGGCAATCACTATTATAAGTCTAGCATGTAGCGAAACTTAATGACTTGGCTTAGGGACCAGGAACAAGCGGACTTATGAAGGGACACCTAACTTCTCCGGTGGTGGCATCTTTCTTTGATAGGTTAGGCGAATTGACCAAATGTTGTCCTCGACTTTGACCCCACCAAGTAATTGGAAGTAATTAGACGTAGACATTACTAGCTAGGATGAATAACTAGGTTAGCACCACTCTCCTCTACTGATTAAACCTTTGCCTTTTTTGCTTTTATCTGCTCTAGTAGTTAATTAATTAATTCCTTATCGAAATTATATTACAATCTGTGACACCTAGACTTAGTAATAATCCAACACACATAGTGTTGGGTTTATTGATTTGATGAAACCAAACAAGAAGAATGAAACAAGAAGGACTCAAAGTGACAAAGATGAAACCTACAAAAAGGATGGAAGGACTTGCTTGCAAAAGAAGTTTTATTTATTAGTCCTTCGTAGAGATTTGTAAACCCTAATCCTCTAGTATATAAAGAGGACATGGGGTTTAGGTTTTACATTAAGTCTTTCATAATGTAGTCGACTAAAGGTGTGTGTGTAACCTAGGGCATGTAGTTTATTGTAAACGCGTAGGTTAGTTGTTTTCCTCCAAGATCTAAGGTGTCTTAGATCCCTGTTACAATTAGGTAACACGTATTATTCTGATCAAATAATATTTGGAGGAGATTGGGTGAAAGTAAAACCTTGTGTCATTAATAATGATGTTTTGATTTATTTCGTTGTGCATCTTATTGTTATCATTGTTATTGTTAAACCCTAGAGGCTCAAAACGATCTCAAGGAGTCTATCAAACTCCACAATTGGTTTCAGAGCCAAGGGGGCTCGTTACCTAGGGATTCGCAAGGTTTTATGTGTCGAAAAAGAAGAAAAATTCGAATTTCAACAATTTCCGTAATGCTTCTGCAGCACTGTTTTCAAGAGGGGATAACTTTTTCGTTAACCGTTGGATCGTGACGAAATTTTTGGTGGACGTTCTATATATATTCATCTAACTTTTCACCGGAGGGATTGTCGATCTGAGCTCTCAATTAAAAGTTATTCAGTGTCGAAGTTGGCTGCAGAAACAGTTCATTATGGAAGTTGGTTATACGTTGTGTGGTGTCTTTACTTAATGGAAAAAAGCAGCTTTGATGGTGGTTTGATTGGTTACCACTGCTAGTTAATTCGTTTCCACTGCTTGCTTGTTGTATCCATTGCTAAGCATATTGTTACCACTGCTAGCTTTACTCGTTACCACTGCTAGTGTTTTCTTTCCACTGCTAGTGTTTGGATTCCACTGCTAGTATCTTTTTAAATGCTGCTGCCTATACAATGTTACTACTGCTTATATTCCCTATTTGTTGATAACAAAAAGGGGAAGATATGTTGGAGTGGCGTGGCATGGATTAAGGGGAAGACAAAGAAGACAAGATTTGTTTCATTCAAGGAGATGTTTACATCTCAACTTCTGCTACTTCGTCTAGGGAAGTTCGTACACGACTTTAATTGTTTTGTTATCATCAAATAGGGGAAGATTGTTGGGTTTATTGATTTGATGAAACCAAACCAGAAGAATGAAACAAGAAGGACTCAAAGTGACAAAGATGAAACCTACAAAAAGGATGGAAGGACTTGCTTGCAAAAGAAGTTTTATTTATTAGTCCTTCGTAGGGGTGGAAACGAGCCGAGCCGCTAGTGAAAAGCTCGGGATCGGATCGGTAAAAATCTCGAATGAGCCGAGTTTTAAACGAGCCCGAGCCCGAGCTCGAGCCTAAGTTTGGGCTCATTTAATAATCGAGCTCGAGCCCGAGCTCATACAAAGGCTCGTTTAGGCTCATGAGCCTAAAGCGAGCCCTAGAAATATATACGTTTATATATTTTCTATCGTATAACCAGATAACGAGCTCGAGCCTTGTGTTAACGAGCCAATATTTGTGTTAACGAGCCGAGCTCGAGCTTGTGAAAAATTTCACGAGCCGAGCTCGAGCTCAAATGTGAGGCTCGAAAGCGAGCTCGAGCTTTTATATAAGCGAGCCGAGCTCGAGCTCTGGCAGCTCGGGCTCGGCTCACTCGTTTCACCCTAGTCCTTCGTAGAGATTTGTAAACCCTAATCCTCTAGCATATAAAAAGGACATGGGGTGTAGGTTTTACATTAAGTCTTTCATAATGTAGTAGACTAAAGGTGTGTGTGTAACCTAGGGCGTGTAGTTTATTGTAAACGCCTAGGTTAGTTGTTTACCTCCAAGATCTGAGGTGTCTTAGATCCCTGTTACAATTAGGTAACACTTATTATTCTGATCAAATAATATTTGGAGGAGATTGGGTGAAAGTAAAACCTTGTGTCAATAATAATGATGTTTTAATTTATTCCGTTGTGCATCTTATTGTTATCATTGTTATTGTTAAACCCTAGAGGCTCAAAACGATCTCAAGGAGTCTATCAAACTCCACACATAGCTCTTGGGACGACCTCGGTTTTACCAAATACTACACTACACACGACCGGGTACACTACCCGTTAGTGCATTAGGGTAGACCATAGGTATAACGAGACTATAAAATTATTAAATCCCCACAATTTAGTGGAAGGGCTATAAAATGTGCTAGCAAATGTCATCAATCCTAGAATGGATTGCAATATTAATCGGGACACGTCTCAAGTTTTTCAAAATTTACTGATTTCACCAGTGGATTGATCCAGTTATTGTAATATATTAACATATACGCGTGAAAACAACTAGATCATAAGGGCAAACAAGTATACAAAATTTAAAATTGGCCCAAAAATTTGGAAATTTAAAAATAAGTTTCATTTTTCCTATTTTACTTCCCCCCACACTTAAGTTAAGCATTGTCCTCAGTGTGAAAAATAAACTTCAAAGCATGTAAAATAGGGAAAATAAAATAAACAAGACTGAGAGAAACAAAACTTCCCAACAAGAAATCGCGATCGAAATCCATGTGATAAAATGCTACGCATAAGCTTATGAGAAAAATCGATTTCAAATCCAAGCATCCTCCTTCATCACCTGCTGCAATTATTCAAACAAAACAAAACACACAAAACACACAAAATGCAAGTAATAATAAACATTATTAGCATGTAACGCCCCCACACTTAAGATTTTTCAAGTTTTGAAAAGAATTTTGCAAAAAGGGTGTACATGTTTATTTAAAACAAACAAACAATTAAAAGCACGGGTTGCCTCCGGAGAAGCGCTTAATTTATTTCTAAGTCATTAGCTAGACTCTTCCCCAGATTAGGATTCTTTGACGATACGGTTCAAATAGGGAATTTCAGTTCTTAAACGTTGAGGGTATGGGATCTTTGGTATGTACTTCACAAGTGACAGAGATTTATTGGATTATTTTGATTTGACCATGTGATATCCCTCTTTGTTATCTTGAATGCTTGATCAATTTTATTAGAAATGAGGATAGGTGGCGGATCTTTTTGATTTTTCGGAGGGTCATTGGACTTTCCACTCCCAGTGAATACAACATCCACATTCTCAAGGTGAGCTGTAGGAGGTGTCTTAGTCCTACCATTTTGATTTAAAGAAACTGGAATTTATGGCTCGGACCATTCATCTATCTTTCTTTCCAATTCTCCATTCCAGTTGCCACCAGTTTTGTTGAACTTCTTATCACCAACATGATTTGGAAATACATTGTGTTCAGAACCTTTTAATTGAGTGGTTGGGATATGCAAGGTGCAATCCTCAAGAAAAGGTGACACGTTTGGTGAGTTAGACATGATTGGGATCGGGTTAGGCATGGTTAGAATAGGTTTAGTTTCATCCTCCTCAATAGCTTCAACATCACCTTTATCGTTCTCGTTTTTTTTATTGTGGGTGGTTTGTAGACAAGTTCTTGTCTTAGGTTGGAATCCGTGGTATAAGGAAGAGATTCAACATGATGGACTTCCTGCTCCTCACTCAATCTTTTTACCCTCCTCTCCAAGTCTAGGATTATGGCTTGGTGGTTCCTTATTCCTTGATCGACTTTACGTTCCAATTCAACCAACAGGTTCGTCATATCCTCATTGGCTTTCATTTGACTGGCCATCCACTCTCTCATCATCTCCTCCGATGAGGTTCTCGGTAATTCAAAATATTGTGAGGGATGTGGTATTGTATTCCATGGCTAATATTAAGGATATGTATGGGCTGGGTTGTGGTTTGGATAGGAGTACGAATTTCGGGAATTTTGGTTGTGATATCTTCCGTGATATCCTTCATGTTGAACTTGGTTCACTTCCATGGGATCACACATCGGCGTGTGATCCTCTGCATCGTGGTGATTATTTTGCAGCTTCATCATCTCCCTCTGCATGCTTATGAATTGGGCGTCGATGTTTGTGGAGAGAGCTTCCAATTTCTTGATCAATGAGGCATGATCGGTATTTATGTTGCTTCCACCAGCGGAAACAACGGTATTCGGATTGGGTTCGTTCTGAGAATTTTCTGAGAAATTGAGCTTGAGTTGGACCTTGTCCATCGAGGATTTTGTAAGCTTCATTTGGAGTTTTGTAGAGGAAGATTCCTCCAGCGTCGAGATTTCCTTGAGTTAGATGTGCGAAGCATATCTTTCATGCGGAGCCAAGCGTCAACAAGACTTTCATGATCGAGTTGGTGAAAATTATGAATGTCGTTTAGAAGACGTTTAAACTTAGCGGGGGAAAAGTATTGGCTAATAAAAGCTTATCTCATCTCATCCCACGTAGTAATCGTTCATTCATTTAATTCGTTCAACCAAATCTTGGCTTCTCCGGTTAATGAGAAAGGAAAAGTCTGTTAATACAAATAAGCCGTAAAAACATTTATTTATATTTTACGATCTTCTAATATTTTGTCGATAACAAACGTAAAATCATGTTAACGAAACAAATAAAATACGTAAATGGTTAGAACTAATAGTTTCTAATATATTCGCATTTTCACATAAAACACTAAAACAAGTATAAGTGATTTTATGATTTAGTAATACATATGTACAACAACTAGTGTTTACATATTTGGGTAAAATATATACATAACTAGTATGTAGTATATTGGGTAATATAAATGGGTAGAAACTTAAGTATCACAACCCATTGGGCAAATACATTGAATGTAGTTGGGTACAACCCAAAGCCCATAACCCATGGATCTTGACCCATAACCCATTGCATGACATCATGCTTATATCATACATGGATACTATCCATAACCCATGGATCAACCCATACCCAAGTGACTAAGTGCATTGCACTCAAAGATACATTGTATCTAGCCAAAGATCCATGGTTTAACCCATGACCCATAACCAAAATACCCATAGGTAAAGAGGAGCATTTCACGGATCCCTAGCTTTGTGCTAGCCGGATCCCTTGTGGTAGGGATCCGTGGGATCCGAGGAACAGTAGGATTTTTCATCTATAAATAGTGAGCCATTTCTTCATTATTTCTCACCCCTTTCTAACATACTTTCTCTCCTGAGTTAAATCTCACTAACCTTAGATCCAAGAGATCTATGTTTGTAGTTTTGTTTTTGTGTGATCTTTTAGGTTCCTCTTAAAGGCAAGATCACCACCTTTGAAGTCGAGCAAGCTCAAGTCCATGAGTTGCCATGCTTCCTCATCATCAAGGCTACTGAAGTCTTCTTGTTGATGATTCCTTTCTTTCTTCAAAGAAGTGTAGTGTTGAAGACATTAGTGAAAGATGTCTCATGTGTCAAGACAAAGATATTAGTGAAGGGTATCTATCGTCTATAGGATAAGCACTTGTGGTAGGTGCTTAGAAGTCAAGACAAGAACCATTAGTGAAAGGTGCTTACAAGTCAAGACAAGAAGCATTAGTGAAAGGTGCTTAGAAGTGAAGACACAAGACATTAGTGAAAGGTGTCTTGTAGATCTAGTCAAAGGCATTAGTGAAAGGTGCCTTAGATGTACATTCGATATGGTGTGTTTCGATGTACAAGATAGACTAGTATTATATCCAAGGATATTGATATCCTTGATGATGTTGTAAAGGAGTAGATCTCCTTTGGGATTAGTCATTGGTGTAGTATGGTAGTAGTTCCTCCATTGCAATGGAACTAGGTGCTTAGCCTAGTACCTAATAAAGGGTAGGCGACGTTGTGAAGGTGTAGTTCACCTTGGAGTGAAAGAACTAGGTACTTATCCTAGTACCTTATAAAGGGTAGGCGACGTTGTGTAGGTGTGGTTCACCTTGGAGTGAAAGAACCCGTGGTTAGCCTAGCACCGAAAAGGGTAGGCGACGTTGTGAAGGCTTCTCCGCCATAAGGAGATTGGTGTAGTGTTTACGAACTCTCGAGTAGGTGACTCGGGGAGTGGAGTAGGGCAAGGAAGGTGTCCTTGTAGCCGAACAACTATAAATACTTGCGTTGTGGTTTTGTGCTTCTTACTCTTATCTTTTCATTACTTAACTTTATATGTTTGTTTATCAACATCCAACACACACATCCAAATAGATTGACATAAGTCGATCTAAATAGATTAAAAGGAAGTTTTAATTGGCAAAACTATTCAACCCCCCTTCTAGTTATCCTCAATTGGCATCAGAGCTTCGTTACCAAGTTTCTTGAAGTATATTGTACTTTAAAAACTTGATACGATCCATGGTTAATTGAAAACTACAAAGAAGGTTTTTCATAAAAACAAACACCATGTCTTTTAAAACTATATGTTTGGATGTTGATTTGATAACAACATTTTTTTTCTTATTTACTTTTTCATTTAATTACACTAATCTTCTTTGTCATGTTGATTAGTCAAAGCTCATACCCACCAAGCTTTAGGAGTCGCTTGGTAAACAAGAATACCATCCTTAAGAAGGTATCTTAAACGCAAAGGATCGGGAATTGTCTAAGTGACATTTGTTGTGTCATTTGTAAAGACATTCCTAAGTGCATTCGAGGTATGACTTTCCACTTATATCTAAATGGTATTAGTTTAATAAATAAATGTTATTTGTTAGGCATTTATTTGAGTAGATTTCATGTTTACACATGTTTTACATGTAGCTTCATTAGGAAGCTTTTTCTCACATACGCGTCACTCCTCCGTCTAGAAATCATGGTTTATAAAACTTGCGTTTTTGTCTCACTTAATCCAAAAATTATATCTTCTAATAATAAAACAAAACAAAAATCTCAAAATTCCTCCTTCCCCATAAATACTCCCATCGTCAACCATTCTATCAATCCTCACTTTTTCAAATCTTCCAATTTCAAAAATATCCTCTCATTCAAAAACTTCATCTTCCTCCTCATTCCATCTCAACCGAAACCAAGAAGATCCGTCATCAACATGGTTTATATCGCACTCTTGCTCATCGCCCTAACACTCATCGCACTTGTGTTCCCTATGATGAAGTTCACATACTGAGACATTTACTTTGTGTTGTTAATCTATATTGGGGTCATATACCCAATCCTTTGTATCATCCTTAGTATTGAAATGCAATATTATTAATAATCTAGTTTATCTAGGTTATTATTGTTATAATGTGTTTATCATTTCTTTTGATTTATATGTCTTATATTCTTTTTGATACATTAGAAGTCATGTATGCATGCTAAAAGAAATGTAGGATAAAACATATTTCGTGGTATAAAAGCTGTAAAACCTATGTTTTTATCAAATCATTCTGTTACTACTGGATCCACGGATCCCGGAAGATATACTAGCGGATCCCTTTGTAAAGGAACCGTGGGATCCGTCCTCTTCGAAAAGCAGCTTTTCATGCAAATTAAAACCACTATCTTTCTAAATGTAATAATCCACTAGAAAGTCAAAACCTTGAGTAAGTTAAAATGTTAAATACCATTGTTAATAAAAATCTAGTAAAACATTAGATTATCATAGGTTGACCACAAACATCTCTTTTAACTTATCATTTCTATAGGTTCAACTATGACGCATGAATATGAGTTTGATTTTTCACTCACTAGCGTCTACACTCCAACATCTCTCGAACCCAACACACCGCAATCATGTCCGTGGGTTCAATAATCTCAAAAATCGTACTTCCACGAAGGACGTACAGACACCTTCAGTACAATTCGAAGAAGGTATCAATACCTCCTTCCGAGCCATAGGACTAGAATGTCTTCTTGAAATCAACGAAGATATGTCCAAGGTTCATAATGGAATTCTTCCGTCAAGTCGAACTCGTTCGTAACGAGGATCGCTCTCATCTCTTTGGTTTTATATCAAAAACCAAAGTTCACTCTAACCCTTGGGCATTTGCTCACATCCTCGGATTCCAAATCATGGACAATGTGCGCCACCAAAGATTGGTCTCTTGATTCTCTCTTCAACTTTCGTGAAGAAAATAGTCCATATTGTTCACACATACCCTCTAGGAAGATTTAAATCGCATAATATGCAAACCTCGACCATATTACTCCGATCCAAACATTATCTTTACAAGGGATATCCGAGAATAGTACAAGCCTCTTGCACTCATCCTCACGTGAAAATGTTTGGAGCCTTAGGGAAATCGAGAAATTCTTCCGCTTGTTGTGCTCACATGTTGTATTGTTTGCTAACAAAACAACCATACAATCTGTCACACCCCAAATTACTGTTTTGCAATGAATGGAATTCTCGGGGTTGACAATCAGCATCACAATCACGGTTATATTGAGCGACCTAAAGTGTCGTTTGAAAACACATCGTTTGATTTAATAAAACAATCGAGTTTACAAAGTGTAGGTCCCAAATGATAGTCAACATGTACGGAATAAATTTGATACAAGCCAAACGATGTTTTAAAGTGCATAAATCCCATGTGAGACGCGTCTTCACCACGACTCTATGATAAGTCCACATGCATGCCATGAAGTGTATGCCTTTATACCGAGATAAAACATGCTAAAAGTGTCAACACAAAGGTTGAGTGAGTTCATAGAGTTTGTGTTGTCATGAAAACCTTTAAAGAACGTTCATGCAAGAAAGGCATTGAATCCACTCGGCCCAAGTTCCGCCCATACAAAACTTGCAACTTGTGTGTTTACAACCCATTGCTCAAAATGTTATAGTTTATGTTCAAGCACATGTTGTCAAATGAATTCACATAATAGTACATAACTTAATGTATCAATAGTCAATTGATATAGCACATAATATAGTATAGTTTCAAATAGTTCCAAGTCCGTTAGTTCATGATTGTACCAAGTCCGTTACTTCAACATTATACCAAGTCCGTTAGTTCGATATTATACCAAGTCCGTTAGCTCAACATTATCCAAGTCCGTTAGATCGTGATCATACCAAGTCAGTTAGCTCAATGGTCTATGATATAGAAACTCTAAGTATGACAATACTGTTACTTCGTATGACTAAACATTCAGTTCAGATAAACATATAGTTTGCAAATAATCATGATTGTCATAAAAGTAGTTGAGCATGTATCTCCCCCAAAGATAGTTCAAAACAATTAAAAGAGGGGCCATGAACTCACCTTAGCAAGTAGTGACATAAGTAATGCAACGGTGTCAAATAAAGCATGACAATAAGAAATCGGCACAACCTAATAGATATGAGCTTGTGTCAAAACATGAAACGCAGAAAGTAATCGATTCGCATGAGTTTCAAAGGATAAAACATTTTAGTTTTCTTGGAAGTTTCGTATCAACGTTTGTAAAATGTTTAGTTTCATCATTCGTGTGGTGGTATCAATCATAGACTCAAGACAAAACGCACGCCAAAATATATTAATATATATAAAGCACATATATATTATGCTTAATAGTTTAATAATAGTCCAATGGGCGATTGCCCAAAATATCAAATCCGTTAAAGTTCAAAGATATCAAATAAGTAGTCTAATAACTCAAGTCCAATATTGATAACTTTTGTCCAATGTTACCCAGAGACTTGATCGATAATAACGAGGTCAATATAACACAATACCTTATCAAAATAAGTTAGAGCACATAAGCTCAAAAGCCAAAATGAAACTAGGACAAAACTAATCACCCCGTGGGTATTGGACCGGACCGAGAAACAAACCAAACCAAGCACACCCTTTCGAGGGCTGAAATAAGCCAAACAAACACCAAACACCTCTTTGGTGTTACTGATGTGAACCGAGGACCAACCAAGGCAAACAAATACACCCTTTTAGGGGCTGAAAATAAGCAAAACAAACACTCCTAGTTGCGCAGAAAATCAGCAGCAAACGCCCCTTTTTAGTGCAGCAAATGCACCCTTTTTAGTGCAGAAAATTCAGCATCAAACGCACCGTTTTGGTGCAGAAAATAAGCCACGAATCGCACCCTTTAGGGGCTGAATTCAGCCGCAGCTCCAAATGCACCCTTTGTGCAGAAAATTAACAAACAAAACGCACCCTTTAGGGGCTGAAATCAGCAGCTCCAAGTGCAGTTTTTGTGCAGAAAATCAGCAACAACACGCACCCTTTTTGGGGCTGAAATAAAGAGATATAAACGCCCCTGTTGGGTTGAAAATATGCATAACCAATACCCCCTGTTAGGGTTGCGTTGCAGCAAACAAACGCCCACTATTAAGGCTGTGACACGCAAAAATAAACCCCATATTTGGGTGGTATTTCCAGCTAAGAACCAAACACAACCAAGTGTGGCTGTGAACTACCCAAACCAAACAGGACCCCACTGGGTCTGTTTGACAGAAGCAACATCAAACACCCCTTGGGTGTTCACTTCTTATGTCGAGGGTAAGAACAAACTAAACAACCTCTTAGTGTCCTTCTATGTGAAACCAATCAGAACACACCCCTTCGCGGGTGGCTGTAAATCGAGAGCCAAAAACAAGCACCCATTGGGTGTCTTGTTGACTGATAGCAGGAACAAACACCCTCTCATGGGCTTAACCAAACCAAAACACCACCCTCTTTTGAGGGCTGTGGTTGGCAGGAGTAAAAACAAACGCACCCTAGATGATATAAAATACAAGCAAACAACAACGACAACCACAACGACAACAAGTAAATCCATACATGACTAAACCGTGACCCTTACGGGTCTTGACCCGAACCCACACGGGTTTAACCCGACCTGTGACCCGAACTAATCACATAAACACCCTTTGTTAATTTATACCACACGATATCAATATCGAAAACGTGTTAATCAGGATTTAATATCCACGAAAACTTTATAGCTCGTTTATATAATTGGTTGAATGAATAATTACAAAGGTGGGTTATGTTGTCGACATACCAAACGAGGAAGAGGAAGGAGATGATGGTGGCGGCGGGGATGGTTATCTCGAACCAGAATAAACCCAAAACCAAGTCAACCTTTTGCAGATTCTTGTTAATCCGAGGCCAAATAAACACACACGCCCTTGTGGGTTGTTTTTTTAACTGAAACCTTTTGGTGTTAACAATGGTGGAGGGTGGCGGCATAGATGGTGTAAGGTGGTGAGGTAGAGGAGAGGAAGAGATGAGTGAATTTTATCTCATTGTCTTTGTGTTCTAACTGAAAGAAACAAAAAGAGCAGATATATACAAGTGAATGGAGTCGGTTTGATAAAAAAATATATAATGAAGGGCGGTTGTGTATAAAAAAACAAGAGAGATATTTGTTTGTCTTAACAATGAAGTTTTGAGATAAAGCGGGTATAGTCTGATCTCGATAATTACAAATGTCGAGTCCTTAAGTCACAAAATTTAAAACCGGGTAACGTAAGAATGTAATACTTACCAAATGTTAAAAACTTATTAATATACTCTAACTAAGTATATTTATTGTGTGATAAGTTTAATGGAGAGCGTAAGTGTTGTTAAAACCTAATAATGTAGGTTTAAATACGCGTATTATGTAAAAAGTACAAAGTTTATGTAAATAAAGCAAAATAGCAATAGTTCATATAAAATGTAGCTATTAAAGAAAATAAAGTGTATATAACACATGGACTCATCCTAGTTTTGTGTTGGTCGCGAGGAAAAATTCACACGATTAAACTTTTGAGATTACTTATAAAAATAATTTATATTAAATTGTTTATTGTGTTTACCGTTGTGTGCGGTTTTCACGTTGCCAGATAACTTCTCGTTAAATAGAGAGAGGTGAACAAAAACGTTCAGAGAGCGATAATTTAAAATAGGGTGAATTATTTAACTTGAGAAATTACTGGTTACTACCAGTTACAGTATTTGCTTTTACGTTACGGTAAAAGTCAAATAGTAAAATTTTCAAAGTTTGGAAATGACCTCAAATTACGATTTGTCACACAATCTCGCCTACTTCTTCGCAAGGCGAATTGTAAATCTTCAAGGCTCCAAGAATAAAATCATCCCTTATGGAATGTTCTTGACACGCCTCTACCATAATGTTATGCACTTCCATCCTCAATTTCAAAGTCCGTTGTACGTACTTGTGAACAAGATGATGGAACCGCTGAACATTTCCTTCATGAAGACGTTCTTCATTCCTGAATCCGCCAACACTCATCAACCATTTGATGATCCATCTAGCGAAAACACTCAAGGAACTTAGTAGTATCTCAAATAGGATCAATCCTTTTCTATTCGTGCTTTATCAATGTAATCCAATTTCTTTCATGAAATAAAACATCTTACATCTTAGTATTAGAACTCTTTTTAGACTATCCTTGAGATATAATGCATTGTCAAGATCATTGCATACCTTTAGTAAAGGTCCTGCTGAGCAGATAGGCGGATCCCAAAGATTGTGCTAGACGGATCCCTACACTTAGGGAACCGTGGGATCCGGCAAACAGAAAATGTAATTGCAAGCATTATATTTCAAACATATCCTTAGTACACCTCACATTAAGCTAAACATAGTGTCTTAAGGCAAATTAAGTCCTTGTCAAGATAGGTAGATCTTTCCTACTCACACATAACTCACCTAGATCACACTCTAAGACGCTTGTAGATCTATCATTTCATTTTTAATACTCTTCCGCTCTCAAAACTCACACATCATGTTTCACATGATCCCTCATATCTAAACATTGGAAATCTCTCAACTAGGCTCAATAATCATTCTTACATCAAAATTGGTCAAAGTTGATCAAATTCTAGTCTTCCCATCTCCAAGCCTTTAGGATATTTTCCAAAACACAATCCTAAGTTATAACCTGATCTCTAGGATCATTTAGCTTCAATTGACACTCTCACCTCTAGTGTCGTCCTTGCTCATCCATTGGTACTCTTAAAAGTTCCAAATCCTTCCATAAAAGACAATCATTAGCTACATCACTCATTACCTTCAAGTACTTAAGCAACCCTTCATTTAAGACACTTAGGAGGACTAAAACACTCAAGATGTTATAGGTCTTAGATCTTAGAAACCTCATTTCCATTCTTTCATAACTGCTGAAAGCCGGATCCCTAGGATTAGCCTAGACGGATCCCTCTGAGGAAGGAACCGTGGGATCTGGGTGACAGTCTATGTCAAATCTTGCTAAAACAATCATTTCACCTCCTCTTCCCAACTCAAACACTCCATCTCATCTTAAATGAGTTCCTAGATCAGTGCAAACTCTGAAGTTGACTCTTGTGCATGTCAATCATCACATTCCAATGAATCCTAGTGGCTTAAGGCTTAAATGCACTTGCCAATTCTCTAGGTTTATAAACCACCTTGTTAGGACCTCCATAGTCATCACTCTCATCCTAACTTTCATCTCTTGCAAACCTCTTGAAATCATCTCATCATGAGAAGTAGTAACTTATCCACCAAAGAACCACCCATGAAAAGGGCTCGTGTTATACACGAAATCTCTTCAACCGAATCATCTCTGGTCAAGCCCACAAATGATAGGATCCTTCATCATCCAATCAAACCAATTCCTAAAAGGATAGTGCCCACAAAACTACCTATTCCAAACACCACCATACCTCCTAGGCCAAACAATATCATCTCCACTAAACCATCACCATTGGTTCCTAGAGCTATCTCTTTTACATCTCCACTTTTATCACCACACCTCTACAATTTAGAGGACTTGCCTCCTAGGCCATCTCATCCACTTCCGCCGACAACACTCTCTTCATTAGGAGGAATAGTGACACAAAATCAAGGTGTTGAGTCAACACTTGCTCCGGCTTCCTTTTTGCCGTTTCCATCATATAATCCTATTTGGATTATAAGAAATCATCAATGTCAACCACCCGACCATATGGAAGTTGACACTTCTTTACCACCACCATCATTCTTGGTCGAGCCATTCTCAAATGCGCCTCCACCAATTCCTCCGTCTTTTGAAGCTCCACAAGCCGCTTCACTTGATCCTTCGCATCAAGCTATTTCATTTCTTCCACCACCACTACCTAGCCATGACAAAGATTGCTATCATTGTCAACATGTTGAAAGTTTGATACATGAAGTACGAGAAGACCAACGTTTCATGTTCTATCATCTCCTCGAACATTTCAACAAGATTAAACCTAAACAAAACTTGAGCTAGAAGATTTTAGTGGTGTCCTAGCATCAAGCGTTAGTTGGTATAGAAATTCCTAGTCATGTATTGTCTATTTTCCTATTTTTAGAGTCATGTATATCATAACTCTTGTTTTATTAAATGAAATGACATGCTACTTGCTATATTTCTGAGTATATGAGTATATTATATAATCCATATCTCACTTTGGTATTAACATTTCTTGTTATACCACCATTTGCTGATTTTACTCATCAGCCAGACGGATCCCTCAGAATTGCCTAGACGGATCCCTACTAGGAGCGAACCGTGGGATCTGTGAGACAGGAAACTATTTTCCTACTAACTTGGACCACATATGCAGGAAATTGTGAATTATACTTGTTTTCTAACCTTTGTTTTGTAGCTATTCAATTAACACATGAAGAATTTGACACCCTAAAGCTGGGGAGCTTGGTGTCAAAACAATACATTGAAAATTACTTGCAATCTTAGATTTATATTTCATGAATTCCGTTGCAAAATTGCAATCATCTAGGGGAGCACACCGTCACATAGAGCGTAATCTTTTGCAAAATTAGTTGCAAATGAATTAGATTAAATTACTTTCTTGGCCTTACTTAGGGATGGACTCGTCGAGGGGAGTAACGACGAGATCCTTTCCGTTACTTTCTCTTTAATTCTTATTTCTTTTCAACTTTTCACACGTTTTTCTTAAAAACAATGTGTTGCTTTCTTTCCAAGCTCTTTTTGTTTCGACAAAAAGGGAGAAGAAAGTAAAACTACAAATTCAAACTTTTACAATTTTAGCTTTTCTTTAAAATAATTTTATGTTTTGTCATCAACAAAAGGGAGATTGTTAATACAAATAAGCCGTAAAACGTTTATTTATATTTTACGATCTTCTAATGTTTTGTCGATAACAAACGTAAAATCATGTTAACGAAACAAATAAAATACGTAAATGGTTTGAACTAATAGTTTCTAACATATTCACATTTTCACATAAAACACTAAAACAAGTATAAGTGATTTTATGATTTAGTAATACATATGTACAACAACTAGTGTTTACATATTTGGGTAAAATATATACATAACTAGTATGTAGTATATTCGGTAATATAAATGGGTAGAAACTTAAGTATCACAACCCATTGGGCAAATACATTGAATGTAGTTGGGTACAACCCAAAGCCCATAACCCATGGATCTTAACCCATAACCCATTGCATGACATCATGCTTATATCATACATGGATAATATCCATAACCCATGGATCAACCCATACCCAAGTGACTAAGTGCATTGCACTCAAAGATACATTGTATCTAGCCAAAGATCCATGGTTCAACCCATGGCCCATGACCCATAACCAAAATACCCATGGGTAAAGAGGAGCGTTTCACGGATCCCTAGCTTTGTGCTATCCGGATCCCTTGTGGTAGGGATCCGTGGGATCCGGGGAACAGTAGGATTTTTCCTCTATAAATAGTGAGTCATTTCTTCATTATTTCTCACACCTTTCTAACATACTTTCTCCCCTGAGTTAAATCTCACTAACCTTAGATCCAAGAGATCTATGTTTGTAGTTTTGTTTTTGTGTGATCTTTTAGGTTCCTCTTAAAAGCAAGATCACAACCTTTGAAGTCGAGCAAGCTCAAGTCCATGAGTTGCCATGCTTCCTCATCATCAAGCTCTTCAAGTCTTCGTTGATGATTCCTTTCTTTCTTCAAAGAAGTGTAGTGTTGAAGACATTAGTGAAAGATGTCTCAAGTGTCAAGACAAAGATATTAATGAAGGGTATCTATCGTCTATAGGATAAGCACTTGTGGTAGGTACTTAGAAGTCAAGACAAGAAGCATTATTGAAAGGTGCTTACAAGTCAAGACAAGAAGCATTAGTGAAAGGTGCTTAGAAGTGAAGACACAAGACACTAGTGAAAGGTATCTTGTAGATCTAGTCAAAGGCATTAGTGAAAGGTGCCTTATATGTACATTCAATATGGTGTGTTTTGATGTACAAGATAGACTAGTATTAGATCCAAGGATATTGATATCCTTGATGATGTTGTAAAGGAGTAGATCTCCTTTGGGATTAGTCATTGGTGTAGTGTGGTAGTAGTTCCTCCATTGCAATGGAACTAGGTGCTTAGCCTAGTACCTAATAAAGGGTAGGCGACGTTGTAAAGGTGTAGTTCACCTTGGGTGAAAGAACTAGGTACTTAGCCTAGTACCTTATAAAGGGTAGGCGACGTTGTGTAGGTGTGGTTCACCTTGGGTGAAAGAACGGTGGTTAGCCTAGCACCAGGAAAAAGGGTGGCGGCGTTGTGAAGGCTTCTCCGCCATAAGGAGATTGGTGTAGTGTTTACAAACTCTCGAGTAGGTGACTCGGGGGTGGAGTAGGGCAAGGAAGGTGTCCTTGTGGCGAACCACTATAAATACTTGCGTTGTGGTTTTGTGCTTCTTACTCTTATCTTTTCATTACTTAACTTTATATGTTTGTTTATCAACATCCAACACACACATCCAAATAGATTGACATAAGTCGATCTAAATAGATTAAAAGAAAGTTTTAATTGGCAAAACTATTCAACCCCCCCTTCTAGTTATCCTCAAAGCCCTCAATTTAAACATTTCCTCTTGATTTTCACCATATTGGAATAGGCTACTAATCTCAAGAAAATTGGCTATGTGTCGGTGAGGATCGGACCGGATTCTCCCATCAAATCGATTCTCCCGAATCATTTGCATGTGGGTACCCTTGATTTGGAAATTGTTGGGAAAAGGGCGTTGAATAATAGCGGAACGAGGTGTTTGTGCAATGGTCCTAGTTCTTGACCACATGGGTTGGTCATCGGGATCAACGATGATTATGGTTGGGGAATCGGGTGGAATTTTGACTTTCTCTTCAAACATGTCGAGTTTTGATGTAAAAAATGGGACTATCTACTTTTAGAAAAATGGGACTATTATTATTACTATTAGAAGATTTATAAAAACAAACTAATCATGACAAAACATTTTGTTTATGTTGACGTAAAAGAAAAATTAACTTAACTACTATAAGAAAAATATTGCTATTATTATTTATTATTATTACTATGGGAAAACTTTGAAAAATAAACTAGTTATGACTTTTTTTTTTCTTTTCCCAAGAGTTCTCGGTAGCTCCATTGAAACGCACAAAGAAGCGGAGAAGCAGGTCAGCGCGAAGCATATTAAAAACCCAACTTCTTTAGGGAATCAGGAAGACCCGCCTTATACCTCTCTTATAGTTTGTTCACAATGGGTGAGCCTTACTTTCGAGGGACTAAAAAAAAGTCAATTTATAATAAAAGAACTTTTTTTTCCTGAAAAATGACTTGAAAGAAATAAACTGAAGACTAAAATACACGGTTGGTCCCTAAACTTGTCAATCCACTTCGCGTTGGGACAAACCTGGCATTATCATCGCCGGAGGTCCAAAACATGGGCTTTATATGCCAAACTCATCCCTTGACCAATAACGCCGTTGTCAACGTTCCGTTATACTCTAGAAAACCCCGTTATCATGTTACTGTTGAGGGTAGAAAGTCATTTTACCTGATGTACTATAGCAGATGTCTTGTCCAATTTCCCGCAATTATGTAGAATATAACAAAGCTGTGTACTCATTGCTCATCCCCAAACTTGTTTTGGAAGCCTACCTAGAAAACCCTAATGCAATGTCAATCATCAAATCAAATAATCTAAGTAAGAAAATAACAAACAACTGTTACGATCCCACATCGCCCAAGTATGGGATTGGGCGGTGGTTTATAATGTCTAAGTGTCCCCTCCTCATCAAGCTAGCTTTTTGAGTGAGTTCTACACTTGGACTTATAAACATCGATACGAGCCTAGTATGGGATAGGTTCATATCAATTGGTTTCAGAGCCAGCCCAACCTTTGAGGTTCCAACACTCGGAGTGGTGGCCTATGGAGTGGTGGCCTGTGGAGTGGTGGCTTGGACCCAAAAGAAGGGTGCCAACCGTGACCAACATAGTCGTGACCAACGAGGACGTTGGTTCTTCAAAGGGTGGGGTATTGTTACGATCCCACATCGCCCAAGTACGGGATTGGGCGGTGGTTTATAATTTCTAAGTGTCCCCTCCTCATCAAGCTAGCTTTTTGAGTGAGTTCTACACTTGGACTTATAAACATCGATACAAGCCTAGTATGGGATAGGTTCATATCAACAACCACCTTGGATTTACTCTATGGCGAATAAGAGAATATCCTTTCTATGATGATCATGAAATTGAGGAAAAAGCTGCAATCAGGAGATATTGTAAGTATTTTTTGGTTAGAGCCTATTACAATCATATGGTAGTACGACTGCTTAAGTTATTCCCCTTTTAGGTAACTTTAGCTTAACATTTTTTTTGTACATTTTTTATACAGTGGGTGAACCAGGATCCTTTAGCATGATGTTCCATTATGAAGGTACATTCAAATACTTTCCAGGTAGAATATATCAAGGAGGCAAGAAATGCCTTGTTGATCGTGTGGAAATAAAGAGGTATCCGTTGATGAAATGGATGCTCATGACCCAAATCGATTATGATATTGGACAAACCAATTATTTCTAGTTTCTAAGCACAGTTGTACATTGACGATGGTTTGTTTACGTGAAGTCATTAATGTTGAGTTGTTGAAAGATGTTGTCATAGAGCATGGTCGATAGATGTCTATGTGGAAATAGGAAGACAAGATTAGAACTTTTGTAATGTCCCACAATCAATTAAGAATGTGTTTTGGGAGATGGATGAAGATAGGAGAAAAGTTGCTCTGCGGCTATTCAATCTTGTTATAGACGATTGGTGTTAGATGATCTAGATAATGAACCTGCCCTTGATCCTTTTATCCAACTTACACAAGTTCCTATGGACGTCAATGATATTGGTGAATCTAGCAATCTGCCAAACATTGAGCAAGTATTTTCCACCTTAGACTGCTCATTTGCTAGCCAACCTGTTCATAACAGTGAGCGTGCTTTAGTACTTATTGATGAGGACAATGCTATTAAGGAGCTTGATAATCTTGAGGTTAATCTATTCCGAGTGACTCAGGGGAAACACTTAGACAAAGTTGGAAGAGCACTAGTTGATGTCAATAACGAGGTTTGAGGAGCCTAATAATTTTGAGGTTAATCTGTTTCAATTGACTCGGGAGAAGCACTTGAACAAAGCGGAAGAGCACTAGTTGATGTCAATACGAGGTTTGGGAGCACGATGTGGATGTAACTTTGTTTCAATTGACTCGAGGATAACATGGAAGAGGATCCTTGTTGATGTTACTACATTACAAGTGAGTGACACTAGCGTGACTTAGGCAATGCAGTTGATGATTCAATTCAAGCAAATGAAGAGAACACTTGTCGGAGAATGATGTACAACTTGCTATGGTCCAAGTAGGTCGAGTAATGAGTTAGGTGAAGTAGGAACAACCAAGAATATAAGTGATGACATGCAGGTTGGAAAATGATTTACTTGTGATGGTTGATGATATCTTTGCAATTGACTATGTTTCTTTCCAACAGAGACTTTGCAAATGGAGTTTATACCACATTCTTCTATTACGGTCGGAGTTTGCTACTACTAGGGAAGTCAAAAGTAGAGTAAGAGAGCATTTAATAGAAACTAGGAGGGAGTTGTTTTTTCGAAGAATGACAAAACAAGAATAAGGGTCGATGTAAGGGTTGTGTTCCACTCGTGCCCAAGTGAAGGTCTGGACCGGATATAGGCCCATATAGAAGTCCATTAAGCGAAGGGGTATAAATGCATTACTACGGCAAAAGGACCCTTGAAATATTCGCTCATGGCTATTGTTTGTCGGCGGGAATGGTGATACTGGTATCTGGTCGGTCGAGAACATATAATGAGCAACACACTTGTTTGCAATCAAGGAAGTCGAGCTTTTACCTTCGCTATATCTCAGAAAATTACGGTACAAATTGAAACCAATCCATTGTGTTCCTGTCAAGTCTGTGCATAATCAACTTACCAACCAATACGAGCTTCAAGTGTCCTGCCGAAGGTTTTAAGGGCCAAAACCTAGCAATAACAATGACCATCGGGGGTCAATTCAAGGTACAATTTACCATGTTGAGAGATTATGTTCAAGAGTTGCGAAGACAAACCCTAATACAACGGTGGTGATGAATGTGGAACGACCTCCGGATGAGGCTCTTCCAACCGGAGAATTCAAGAGAGTGTATGTTTGTTTAGGTGCATTGAAGGAAGGATTTAAAGCGTGTGGGAGATCGTTGTTGGGGTTGGGTGCTTTTCGATTCGTGGTCCTTTGAATGGTCAACTGATGACAAGCTGTAGGAAATGATAGCAACAATGGTATATACCCTTTAGCTTATGCTTATGTTGAATCGAGAAAACATAGGATCATGGACTTGGTTTCTTCATTTTTATCCGATGATATAGCATGAGCCAATCTCAAGTATCACTTTTATTCTGACATGGAAAAGGTACTCCCTTAATACATTCATGAATTTAAGTCTCTTTGTTTTGAAACGAGACATAAACATATTTGATTTTGTGCGGGATATAAGTAGAGCTTTAGCGTAAGTTTTCGGATAGAATACGATTCTATATTAGAAGCATTCATGAGAAAATGAAGCGCAATGGAAGCGTGGGGCCTACAAAGAGCATCGTGGAAATGTGCAACAACCTCAACTATTGTATGAGTTTGACTAAAGCTATGGCCGATTTCAAGAAACTTAATCAACCAGCCCATGATTGGTTAAGTAAGATACCACTGATCTATTGGTCAAGGTTACATTTTTCATGTAAGTGATCTATCTGTTTCAGTTAATTTGTATTTGTTAATGCAGTATAAACAGTTATAATTAATACATGTTTATTACTGTTTTATCTTTAGGGAGAGCTACTTCTGATGTGTTACTTAATAACATGTGTCAAGTGTTTCATGACACAATAATTGACGGTTTAAGCAAACCAATTATTACATCCTTAGAATACATCATGGAATACTGTATGAAGAGGATAATGCATGTTCTTATGGTGATTGAGAAGAGTGATGGGCCACTAACACCAACTGCACAACACATGCTAGAGGGTATTAAGAAAGAGGTTGTTAAGTATAATGTTTTATGTAATGGGGGAACTAAGTTTCAGGTTAGTGGACCATGGGGTGACCAATGTGTAGTTAATGTTGTACACAAGTCTTGTACTTGCAGAAGATGGGAGATAACAGGTTTACCATGTAAACATGTTGTTGCTATCAATTAGAATATGGCTTTAAATGGGCAACAAGTAGGAGCTGTAGAAACATGGGCTCATCCTTGTTACTATCTTCTCACTTAGGAGGCAACCTACCATCACCATATCTAGCCTATAACTAGCAGCGAACATTGGTAAAAATCAACTGTGCCAACAACAATTGTTCCACCAAAATCCGAAACAAACCCGCTAGCGTAAGAGGTAGAAAAGAGTTAGGATAGCTCACGAAGTGAAGAGATTGTGAAGGATGGTAAGTCGTCAAGGGCTTGGAGCAGGTGTTAAGTGTAGTATTTGTGGCATTCTGGACACAACCTAAAACATGCCTAGGGTATGGTGGAGTGAAAGTAGTCGAACTGCTAATAAGGGAAATGTCAAACAGGTGCCTACTAAAGCTGCAGCAAAAAAGACACATCCTAAAGGTAACTGTTGGGAATTATGTGAAGTCTGGTTACTGCCAAAGTAATTCTGCTGAAGTAGTGTGGATTCTATCGAAGACATAATTCTGCTGAAGCTATATAATGGATAGTTTGTTTCTGCGGAAGTTATTATTCGGTATTTAGTTTATTTAGTTTGGATATACATGAGCTTTATTAGGAAGTGATTGTGTATATCTTATTTAGTTTTATGTTTATACGTTTCTTGGGAAACGGTTTAGGTTTTGGTTTAGGGTTCCTTGTCTATAAAAGGAACATGATAGTATGAGTCATGTACCGATTGAAAAACAAAGTTTTAGTTAATATAACGATCCATAGAGGATCAAAGAGTTCTTAGTTATTTGTGTTACTTGTGTTTATATTCCGCTACAAAATACAAGTAGTAGAGATTGTCTTTTACTGTGCTTGTGATTACATAGGCATAGCTAACGATCCACGAGCTCAAGATCTATCAAGGTCTTATTGTTTCAACAAGTGGTATCCGAGCCTCGTGAGAGTCTCTACGATACTAAGGACAGGTTTTTCTAAACATCCATACAACCAAAACAAAGTTTATCATGCCTGGATCAGATGTTGATGTTGAAATCACCAACAACCAAAACTCCACCCATCCGACAACTAAGTCTCTAATAGCAATGCTAAGTTTCCTTACACGAAAAGGAAGAATATGATCTTTAGGCGATGAAGATGCGAACCGGATCTCCAACATTGATTGGAATCTATGGGAGATAGTCATGAAGGGAAACAGTTTGAAGAGAACTACCACAGATCATTGGCAAGATGACTTATGTTCCTCCCAAAGCTGGCGAAGAGTAATCGCGGTTCGAGAGAAACCAAGGTTATAACCATTCTTCTTCAAGCTATTCACGAGGATCACTTGAGTGATTTTCACTTCATGCAAGATGCTAAGGACATATGGTTAGCTATTAAGGCAAAGTTCGGTGGGAATGAGGAGTCTAGGAGACGAAAAAGTCCATGCTGAGACAACATTTTCAAGATTTTCAAATCAAGAGGAAGAAATTCACAAGGGCTACGACAAGTTTCACAAGATTTTAAGTCGGCTTACATCAGGTGCAGCAAAGCCAGATAATGATGATTGTAATTCTAAGTTTATGAGGTCTTTACCTCCATCCACGGCTACAAGTGAGCATTGCTTTAAAAAGCTAAAGGTGGTTTGGACATGATTACCTTTGATGAGTGTACCACAAACTTAAAGCTCTTGAACATGATGTGAGAAGTCCTTTTAGATCATCTTCTCTCGTTAGTCACACAAAGATTCGTTGGAGCCTCTACCCCAAAGATGAGCTATGGTCCAAGCCCAACATATGGTCCAAGCCCAACATACTCATCATCATCTTATGCTACTCCTTTATCAAGCTCTCACTCTAAATCGAGTGGTATTATGGAAGATGTTCTTGGATCCTTCTTTGCTGATTATGATCCTCAGCAAGAACTGGCCTATGAGGATTTCGATCAGATAGATCCACTGGAGATGGAAAAGATGAAGCTGAAGTGGCAGGTGGCCATGTTGTCCATGGATATCAAGAGGTTTGAGCGCAAAACTGGGAGGAGGTTTGGCTTCCAAGGAAGAGACCCGAAGGTTTGACAAAGGAAGGTCAAGTGCTTTACATGTCAACGGATGGGTCACTTCTCCGGAGAGTGCAAAGATAGGAAAGCGGTGATGAGACGAGATACTCTTCTTATCGGCAGAATCGTAGTAGGCGTGAACTTTAAAGGGTCACCGCTTTGGTCACTCTAGATAGCAATGTGGATCGAAGCAACATGACTGGAAGATAATGATGGTCCCGTAATGATAATGTTGGTTTGATTTCAAAGCGTACTTGAGAGGATAGGCATGATCGATTGCCTTGATGGGCATCTCTCGGTACAAAATTGTTTGTTTGGTTGTAGTGAGCGTTATAATGAACTCAAAGAAGCTTATGATATTTTGAAACCTAAATATAATGAATGCTATGTGGAAGTTGAAGCTTATAAGCAGCTTTAAAAACACTAGAAAGACAAAAGGTTTGGTTTTGTAAAAATAAAATAGCTTATGATGAGAAGATAGGTGTCTTAGAAAGGGATCTCGAAAGTGCTAAAAATGAGTTAAAGTGGTCTGAGAAATTAAGAGCAGATGTAGTGTCAGAAAATTTAGAGCTTAAAGAGAAACTAGATGAGGAAATTTCTAGGCATAAGGAATGGTTATTGAATGGAAACAAGTTAGCTAGTCACATCTATGGTAGTCAATCTGAGACATCTAGGATAGGTCTAGGCTTTCAAAAATATGTAGGTCCCGAGCTAAATATGATGGGCGTAAAACTACACCAAAGAAGCTTAGCTAATTATGTAAAAGAAGGTGAATTACATGTTATCCTGGTCCTATTGAGGAGAATTTATGCTGTTGACCTTTCCATTACAGTTGACTTTGATGGATCACACCATTTATATGGCAAAAAGTCAAGTGACTTGCCAGACCTTAGTAGCACAACTAATGACTCTATTTCTTGTTCTAAAAGTGACAAGTCATCAGACCTGAAGTCCACTGCCTATGCCTCATGTGATTCAAGTGATAAGTCTGACTCACCTAAGCACACACCCATGACCACACCTAAGCCCAAAGTAGCCGATGATGAGCCCAAAACAAAGCCAGTTATTTATTCTGTTAAACACAATTTTGCTTCTAGTACTGTTTCTGATAAGTTTAAATGTAATAAGTCTGTTAAGAAGAAATCTTGTTTTGTGTGTGGTAGTAAACTCCATCTTATTAAAGACTGTGATTATCATGAGAAAAGGATGGGTGTTTCCAATGGCCAACTGACCTTTAGACCTACATGGACTAATGTTGCTAATATTCCTCCATTTGTTCCCAAAGTTGCACATGTGAGAACAGTAAACCGGTTTCTCTTGGTAAGCCAGCGGTGTCTGATCTATTTACGGTGAAAGGCATAATAGGCCTTTTCCGGTTCCTACAGTGGAGGATATTCTTCACCGCCACTACTGGTTGGTGGAACAATAATGCTAGACTTATGCCCTATAGACCTACAAGTTCTTACTTTCAGTCATATACACCTTATGTATCTCATATGAATATGGCACATGGTGGAGTACGAGTGGGAAATATTGTTAAACCCTCAACAGGTTATTCTTGGAAAACTCAAAGGAAAGGTTCATTCTGGGTACCCAAGAAAAATAGTCTTTGTCAGGTGCATTGATTGAGGGGAGGCCTAAGCCTAAGGGGAGGTTTATTGTTGTATTTTTGTATTCTAACCATTGTTGCATTGTTGGATCCTCATACGCCCTAAGGGGAGGCTTAGTGTTTGATGACACTACAACTGTCTTGGTTTCTCGTTTGTGATGGTATATTTTACATGTTTTGGTTATTTTATTCTTTCTTTATTTTATGTTCCTAAACAAAAAAAAAAAAAAAAAAAAAAAAAAAAAAAAAAATTGTCTTATTTATTTTGTTTGTTGAATTTAGTTAAAAAAAAAAGAAAAAAAAGCTCTAACCTGTCTGTGTTCAGTTTATACTTTTTCTTGCTTGCAGGTTTTGGTGTTGGTTACTTACCACACAACTTATGGTTTTCATCTCACCATGTCTTGCTGACACAAGAGTTGACTAGCCTACAAGATTATGGCTTGTAGTAAAGGCTGCGAAAATCCATAAATGGTAATCAACTCACCATGATGATGATGGCATTCCATCAAAGAGTTGGTTAGTCCAGAAGCAAACGGTTTTTGGTAAAGATATTTCAATTCCTTTGATAGTCAGTAATGGTTTGCTCAAAATCATAGGGTATGCAACCACCCATGCTTAATTCGTTGAGGGTTGTATGGTCATCAATTCACCATGGTTTATTCCTTTTGGAATCCAAGAATTGACTAGTCCCGAGCAAACGGCTACGGGTGAAGACAAATCAAATCCATTTATATGGTTGCTGATTTGCTAATAAATCAGATGGTTATCAGTGTACCATAGTTTTTGAACTTAAACATTTGGCTACTCTAGTAGTGATGGCTATTGGTAAAGAGACATCAACTCTATTATTTTCAATGATTCACCTCTCACAGGAGTTAACACACCTGGATGTGATGAGAATAGTATGAAACTAATATGTTTTGCTGTACATTTTGTCATTTGTTGTTGCAAAGATCTGAAGTTCAAAGTTTTGTCATCATCGAGGTGTTCTTATTTTGATTCTTTGTTGTTGTTGTTCGTGTACAATCCTCTAGTTCTGCAGTGTTAAAGATCTATCAGGAAACTGGAACTTAACCATGTCAAATTCCGTTTAGGGGATTGTTGAGAATTCGTGAAGTATGAATTATGTCGAAATTATCGAAGGATTATTTGAGTAGTGTGGAATCGGTGAAGATATAATTATTCAAGTAGTGAAGCCGTGTAGATGGTTTCTGCGGAGATAGTTATTCGCGTATTCTATAGTATTTCTACCGATATAGTTAATCGGTGTTAGTTTGTTAGATTTGCATGAGCTATTTTAGGTAGTGATATGCATTTATTTTATATTATTGTTTTATTTAGGGTTCCTTGGGTATAAAAGGAACTGATGTCTTTTGTATTAGATACTTGAACATTAGAAAACTCTGCAGAAAAACATTCCAGGAAAAACACCATTAGAGAGAGTGAAAAAGATCCATAGAGGATCATTGTTTCTTAAAGAAAAACCTTGTTGGTAACTTTGATTGTGTTAATTATTATCCGCTGTGCATCTATTCAATCATTGTTATTATAACCTTTTATACTTTTTCTTGCTTGCAGGTTTTGGTGTTGGTTACTTACCACACAACTTATGGTTTTCATCTCACCATGTCTTGCTGACACAAGAGTTGACTAGCCCACAAGATTATGGCTTGTGGTAAAGGCTGCGAAAATCCATAAATGGTAATCAACTCACCATGATGATGACAACATTCCATCAAAGAGTTGGCTAGTCCAAAAGCAAATGGTTTTTGGTAAAGACATCTCAATTCCGTTAATAGCTGTAATGGTTTACTCAAAATCATAGGGACTGCAACCACCCATGCTTAATTGCTGAGTGTTGTATGGTTTTCAATTCACCATGATATATTCCTTTTTGGAATCCAAGAATTGACTAGCCCACTTGTATATGGCTTGTGGTAAAGGCATTGGACTACCATATTTGGTTATCAATTCACCAATTCTAAGAATTGACTAGTCCTAAGCACACGGCTACAGGTAAAGACATTTCAAATCCGTTTATATGGTTTCTGGTTTGCCAATAAATCAGATGGTTATCAGTGTACCATTGTTTTCGAACTTAAACATATGGCTACTCCAGTAGTGATGGCTATTGGTAAAGAGACATCAAATCCATTATTTTCAATGATTCACCTCTCACAGGAGTTAACACACCTGGATGTGATGAGAATAGTCTGAAACTAATATGTTTTGATGTACATGTTGTCATTTGTTGCTGCAAAGATCTGGTGTTTCAACGTTTTATCATCAAAGAGATGTTATTCTTTTGCTTCTTTGCTGAGGTAAGGCTTGGTGTTGCTGATGCTGTTTGAAGTACAATCCTCTGGTGCTGTATTGTTAAAGATCTATCAAGAAACTGGAACTTAACCAAGTCAAATTCCAGTTTAGGGGAGGATTGTTGGGAATTATGGAAGTGCAGTTCTATCAAGTAATTACTGTTTAAGTAGTGTGGATTCTACCGAAGACATAATTCTGCTGAAGCTATATAGTGGATAGTTTGTTTCTGCGGAAGTTATTATTCCGTATTTAGTTTATTTAGTTTGGATATACATGAGCTTTATTAGGAAGTGATTGTGTATATCTTATTTAGTTTTATGTTTATATGTTTCTTGGGAAACGGTTTAGGGTTTGGTTTAGGGTTCCTTGTCTATAAAAGGAACATGATAGTATGAGTTATGTACCGATTGAAAAACAAAGTTTTAGTTAATATAACGATCCATAGAGGATCACAAAGTTCTTAGTTATTTGTGTTACTTGTGTTTATATTCCGCTACAAAATACAAGTAGTAGAGATTGTCTTTTACTGTGCTTGTGATTACATAGGCATAGCTAACGATCCACGAGCTCAAGATCTATCAAGGTCTTATTGTTTCAACAGTAACAAAGTAGCAGCAGATAAAGAAGCTGAAGGTACAGGTGTTGTTGAAAGTCAAGTTAGTGCAGTTCAAGGAAGTGGTGTTCAATCTGAAAATCAAGATCCAAAGAATCGAAGATCCGATCCTACATGATGCATCCACTCACAATCCCAAAGAACATCAAGATGAAGCAATTGCCGATCCCAACATGCATGAGCAAGCCCGGTGTCAATCCCAAAGAACATGATCAATCCCATCGATCATTGCGGTCAAGTGATGTTCAAGCGGTTTACGCTTCAACCCGACTGCTACGAAGAATGACTAGGCGGTAGGCTGCCTCGGAAAGAATGATGGCCTCACTATAGGTCAATTCTCTTATGCTAATTATCTAGACAATGTTTCATCTAGTTTATTTCCTATGGACAAGTTATGTACTCTAAAAACATATGTGTGTGTGTGTGTCTAACTATAGTTCTCATGCTTTGAAAAGTATGCAATTTTATGCATTTGGAATTATATCCATTTGCGTTAACTATGGAACCATGTCATTAATGTGTATTTTTATAGATTGATTAAGCTTGATGTGTGAATAGTTTGCATCAAAAGTAACCAAAGCTAAACAGAACCTCATAAGAATGTTGACATTTAAAAGTCAAACCTAAACAAATTGCTAACCATCTGCATACACATAAGGCATTGAAAATAAAAAACAAACCAAACTGAATACTTCATAACAACGTTACTACAATTCAAGATACTAAACATTAACCATCTCGCCTCATTACATAAAAGCTAAAAAAGTTATCCCAATGCATAAACAATCAAGAACAACATCCAACTTTGCACCAGGTAAATCTTCCACTTCCACACATCACCTTCAGCAGCTACTAATCTTGCCTCAAGCTCATTTCTCCCCTTTAAAAGGCATGGTATGATCATTCCTGACCGAGCACAAATTTCAGGATCATACCATCTTATCCACCGACAAGAAGACCCTATTCATGAATATGACAAGTCATTAAACAACCACCATTGTTACAATGTACTTTCTTCGCTATGAAAACAAACTAACACAATAAATATTAAGACGCACTTACTTCAACAGACAACCAAAGAATCGGCCTGGGTTGGCAAAGGTCCACAAAGTGCGAATAATAGCTTGCTTACCACACCAAAGAACGTACAATATTGAAGCGATTATCGTTTTGTAGAAGACTGCTTTTGTAGGATAGTTTAGGGATGGATGATAATTGTCGACCAAACCGTGTTACATGCGACATATACTAGCTACAAACACTGCATAACGGTTTCTATTTAGTGCCTTCTGATGAAAGATGGTTTGCCCTCACCAACATAACGTTGACAACGACATTATTGGTCGAGGACGAGTTTGGCATATAAAGCCCATGTTTTGGACCTCGCGATGATAGTGCTCGGGTTTGTCCCAGCGCCAGATTGACAAGTTTAGGGACCAACCGTGTATTTTAGTCTAAACTAAATAACTCTGTGAAAAAAAAATAAGTTTTTTGGATAGAATGGTCCAGCCGATCGGTTGGATTGATCTGTTGGTTTTGGGTTGATTTAATTTTTGCAAGCTAACTTAAGCACAAATAAAAGAAAATGAAACAAAGATTCAAAACACGTAAAAACACAAACAAATCACCGGCAGCAGCGCCAAAACCTTGATGTGTCTCGCGACTACTAGTTTTAAATTTATAACAAGGATTACCGAATTAAGCTAAGAACACACGGGCAAGTATGACACTTATGTATGTAGTTAGTTTTAGTTGGTAAGCCGATGTCGTTCACTAGGATTTGGGTGTTTTCAATTATGAAAAATCTATGTAACAATAAGCAACTAAAAACATGGTAATTGGTTGTCACGTCCCAAAATACCATATAAGCAACAAGGAACATAAAAATAATGATTAAGGGATTTCGATAAGATTAAAAAGCAATACTTGTTTGGAACTTGTATCTATTTCAATGGAGTGTATGGAGTATCCGTTAGATATTAAAGCAATAGAAAAAAAATCAAAGTTCATACAATTCCAATTCAATGGGTAATATCATGAAATTGTATACATCACGGTTTAGACTAACATAACCTTTTGGCCAATGAATGTTAATATAAACCGAGTCATTATAAACCATTTGTTAGAAATATGATTTTACCAATTTGTTCATAAGAGCCCTTTCTATCTTTACTCTTGAATCAATCATTACAAGTCCATTTAACATGTTTATTCATAGTTGTCAATTATGAAATACCAAACATATATGCGCATTAACATTTGGAACAAATCATGACAAGAAGTATTTTCGTACTATAAATCCGGTTATGATTCATCAACCAGTTATTTAGACATGTTATAATTCAAACAAACTCATAAGCAAAATCAGAAATCTGTATTGCTAAAAACAAAACACTCCATACCAATATATACATCATTCCAAACAAGTGTAAACAAAACTACTCCATGATTATTTCAAACAGACACAAAGTCTCAACAATCATATCAATAATAAGCATCTTGAAAAGTAAAAGTAAATTACCAAAGTGAGATTACAATAGGTAATGATGAATGATTATAGCAACCTTCAAGCCTCCAATCAACTACAACTTCTAACCAATCGAAATAGTATACCCGGCCACTTTCTCTAGCACTTGAGCACTACTTCTGGAAATGGAGAGTATTTTAGCCTTTTGGGAGTGATAAGAAAGGAAGAAAATCCATCCCTATGGTGAGGGGGAAGTTTTCTATGTGTTATTTGTATTGTGGGATGATGAAAATACATAGAAATGACTCCTATTTATACAACCTCTAAGGCCTAGGGTTATTAATGCTAAACTTGGCCTCCAAGGAGCTTAGAAGGACCTAGAATACATGTAGGAAGGACCTAGAATCATTTGGTATAAGTTTAGAGCCTTAGTGATGAAGAAATAGCGAGACGGGGCTTCTGACCCGATCGGTGATTCTTGACAACCCTCGGCCGATTAGGTTTCGGGCCAATACCGATCGGCTAGAGCAATTTGGCCAGAAATGATAAACATCAAAGTTGTAGATCTTTCTCTTCCGATTCCGTGGCCGTGGACGGGGAGTCAAACAAAGTTCGTATGCTCAAGATATGGCCAAAATGGTGAAGGTGTGTCGGGAACAACGAGGCTTTCAATATTTCTTCGTTTTAGCTTCTTCTCTTCATTTTTTTCTCGTTTTCCTTCTTGAACTTTATTCTTAAGTCTTTAGACCACTAACTTGATGACTTTATCTTCTCAAATATACTCTCACATTTTCCTGTACTTGGCTACAAATGAACTAGCATACACTTTTACATGATTAAGTAGCAAAAGCTTATAAATATAACCAAATATCATACAAAAAGTCATGATAACGCTCCTAAAAACATACTCAATTTGAGCATTATCATGTACTTGTTTCATTTTCTTTCTTTCTTACCTTCCTACAAAGATGACTTGTTTGGGCATATATTGATTGTGATGAAGACTTGGATATCTAGTTACTTTTGTGATTCTTTCTCTCTATACCCACCAAGTAGCTACACTTTAAGGAGTTACGTTGTAGTGCTCAGTGTCTCACATAGTTGAGGATATGTCAAGAGGTATTGTGCTTCTAATACTTTAGGGATGAGGTATAGGGTACATCGTTCTTAGTCACATGATAGTACAAGCTTAAGTCACAAGTCTTGGGGATTTTACTTCATTCTCAAATTCGTCATATTGGTTTATCTCCATATGTGGTTACTAGAGTTAGCCGTTGATTTTTGATAAAGGGTTGGTAAAAGAGTTAGAAAATTTTAAATGGTATTGTTAGTAGATTAGGTTTATCGACATCTTCTCACGGGCTGAATGATTTATGATATAGTGCTTCCATTAATGCTTCATGTACACAATTTTATGGTGATTCCGATGAGATCGCAACCATTAGGGAGGAAATGTATACATCAAGGATGCACAACAAGTTAATGTGATCGGGTTTAATGATTTATGTCGGAAATTGGGTGATTCTATATCCTTCTCTTGTCTTGGTTTCTACACACTTCTCTCTTATCCATCTTCACCAATTTGAAAACAAATTCAAGATGATCATTACTTCAACGTGTTACTTTGGGGTTATCATTTCAAATTCCGTTGGGTATATGTTTACATAATTGGCTGATTTGTTATATGTAAGATAACTGGAATGCATTTGGTGAAATGAAGAGGCTGATATATTGTTCCTCCGAATGGACAATCTTGAATAAGGTCGAGTCTACAATCTGTTCTACATTTTCCGCTGCATGTTAGAAGACTAAAGACGGGATACACATTTATCATAAGAGGTCTTCGAATTCAGGTCATTCAAAGGTAAAGAAGACTAAAGACAATATTCAGAGATTCATCAAAAGACTTCTTCGGACTTAGAGCATTTATCAGAAGAGTTGTTAGTTTGGGGAGAGCACTAATTGGGGGGTAAAATGACATATTTAATCGCTAATTAGATTTGCTTATGTTATTCTTCTACAAGTAAAGGATGGCGGTGAGAAGATTCATGAAGTGAAAGAACTTATAAGTTTGAAGACCATGAAGACATTCTCAAGCTTTGCACTTATGTTTTATATTTAATTTTGCTTGTAGGGAGCGTTGTAAGCAATTCCGTATGATGTGACACTTTGGGAGAGGTTTTAGCCTTAAAAGTGAAGCCATTTAATGGAATTCCATTAGTTATATTTTTACTTATACACAAGGACTAATCTTTCCAATAGGTGATAGATTAACATGTATATTAGTATTTATATACCCTCCTAGTCACAACTAGGAGGGTGAAGCTCTCATTTGTATCATAGAAGTGTGTGTGTTTTCTCACCTTTCTCTCTAGAAAACACACACATCTTTCCTTTCATTCATATTAATAATACCATGTCTTTCTCTTATTTTGAGCTTCCCCGACCTCCCGAATCACATAAATCAACAATATTTTAGATCCCACAGTGTCTAATTTGAATAAGACTGCTGAACCAACTTCTTATTAAGAATCCTGTAATGATGTTAATTGGGTGAATGCTATGAATGAAGAATTATATGCTTTACATGAAAATGACACCTAGGAAGAAACTGAACTACCAGTTGGCAGAAAACCAAATGGTAGTAAGCGGGTCTGGAAAATAAAAAAATAAGTCTACTGGTGAGGAAGAAAGGTATAAAGCAAGACTAGTGGCTAAAGGTTATAGTCAAATAGAAGGTGTTGACTATAAAGAAACCTGTAGTCATGTGGTTAAAATGGGAACTGTTACATGTTTCTTTAGTGTTGTTGTTCAAAAAGTTGGAATTTTTTCAAATAGATGTGAATAATGCTTTCTTATATGGAGACCTTAATGAGGAAGTGTATGCTTCCTCCACTGGGTATTTCAAAGAAGGAAGTAATAAAGTTTATAAGTTGAAAAAGTCTTTGTATGGGCTTAAACAAGCTCCCAACGATTGGAATCACAAGTCGTCTAGAGGCTTTGTTTGAAGCATGGTTTATCTGATCTAAAATTACCATTCTTTGTTGATTAAAAGGATTGACATTGTGGTGTTCTTACTTGTTTTGTGGATGACTTAATCATCCTTTGGTAATTGTGATGTTGAAGTTGAAAAGTTTAAGCAGTTTTGAAAACAAGTTTAAAATCAAAGACTTGGGAGAACTTAAGTTTTCCTTAGAATTGAAGTTTTAAAACTAAAATTGGGTTGTGTTTAAATCAAAGAAGATATTGTATTGAGTTGTTACATGAGTTTGGATTACTTGCATGTAGACTTGTTATGACTCCTTTACAGAATTATGTCTTTGGTTCATAAAAGCGTGATGACAAGTTTTGAAAAATATTACTACCTCAGTCCCACAAAACTATCCACTTTGACTTTTAGGGTCATTCTTTACAACTTTGACCTTAAATATTATTGTTTACGTTGTACAACACTTGATGAAAAATATATGAATGGATTGAGATTTAAATGTATGTTCATTGGTTTTTCATAAAATATTATATAACATAATTAAAAATATTTAAGGTCGAGTTGAAAAAGACTCAAAATAGTCAAAGGGGGATTTTATGGGACGGAGAGTACTAGTTATCGAAGTTGTTAGGAAAGTTGATCTATCTTAGAATGACCGGACACGATATCTATTATGTTGTGCCTTGTTTGAGTCAACATATACATGCTCCTTCTGACCTTATTTTAATCTTGGTTTAAGAGTTTTAAAGTATTGAATCTTGCTCACGGAAGTGGTATTGGGTTTGATAGAACCCAAAATGGGTTCAAAGTTGTTGCATAATCGATTACAGCGGGCTAAATGTCCTATGACAAAGAGGTCGATTCACGAGGATATTGTGTGTTTGTTAATGGTAACTTGGTTTCTTGGAAAAGTAAAGCAAGCCACAATTTCTAATTCTTCTTCGAGCGAGAATCTGAAGTATGGCATTTGCAACTTGTGAAGTAATGTGGATATTGAAAGTGTTGGAGGATTTGGGTGAGACTAGTTGGTTCCAGTTGACTTATGTTGCGATAAGTCTGCAATTCAGATTGCAACTAATCCAGTTATGCATGAGAAGACCAAGAACTTTGATATTGATGTGCATTTGGTCGGAGAAAGTTGCTCTGAGTTTGATAAAAGCTGTAAATGTTGAGCCTAAAAATCAGTTTGCTGATATTTTGACTAAGGGTGTTGGATCTGTGTAGCATGTTTATTTGGTTAAAAAACTTGGCATGTTAAACTTGTTTGTTTCATAAGTTTGAGAAAGGGTGTCGAAATAAATATTTTTTAGCAAACTTATAAAACTTAAAGGGGTTAATGTGTAACTTTCTTAGCTTGTTTTTAACTAACATAACTTTGGTGTCTCTTGTGAGTGTTTTACTTGTGCAGGGACTGAAGTGTAAATTAGCTATATATAAGCTCTTAATCTGGATCAGGGTTTCATAATCTCTCTCACAACTTCACATATAATCTTGGTTTCTATCTCAAGTTTTCATCTCTGATTGTCATTATAGTTTGACTAGCGTTTAGTGGTTTTGGTTATAGTTTTTGGTATTATATCAGATCATCTTGATCTGCTAGTTTGGCTGGTTTAGGTTAGTGATTACGGGTGTAAGTTTGAGTTGTATTGTTTCTGAGATTGCATCCATTAGGGGGACAATCTCTTTCTTTTGTATCTTGAATTGGTCAGCACCTGTTTTGGGGACTGATCTTGAGTGTATATTGTTATAATAAAAGTGAATGTGGTTGGTTGGGTGACTAGATACATAGTTTTTTTGGTACCATTTTTACAAAAACCCAGATTTCATCATCAAACCATGCACGAGCAAACCAGATCAAGAAGTACTAGTAGCGTCTAAACTTCGGTTAACGCATAAAACACTTAATATTTAGGGTTTTAGAAACATGTAGGACCTGAACGTCACATGATTTAAAACCGAGCAGTGTAATTAGAACACAATAAATGCTGGTTCTACAACAAAAACTCTAGTGATCAAATAAAACTATTATAGGGTTAAGGCTTAATAGCTATTTTTAAAACCCTAAAAAATACGATCAACTCTTATGTCTCTAAAACAACTTCGATCTGTGCAAGGATATGACTAACCAAGGTATTAATCATACTCTATAGCATAACGATGTAAGAATCAAAGAAACAAGGACGATTGGATAAAAGCGATTAAAGGATGTTTAGGGTTTCAAAGTCGCCATAAGGTAATGATACGTACTTTTTATTAGATGTACTATAAAAGATTAAAGTTCTTGATTATGAAGAGTAACTTTTAACTTTCGACAATCCAAATATTTTCATAAATGTTATTATTTAAGTATCTCATGGAGTACGATAAATGTCGTTAATGAAATCTAATTTACTACTTATGTTCTCTACAAAATAACTATTTATCAACCGCTCAATAAGTACTTACAAATATGCAAGAAATACACGAAAAATGCAAGAAATACACGAAAATGCTATTATTTGATTGAAATATTTCATAAAAATTCATTTATTACCTAAAAATACACAAGCTCAATTACAGTTTGATTAGCTACCGTAAAATGCATTAGGTGAAAATGAGCAAACAAACACATCCACTTAATCAAATTAGAATAATTCATTGGGGACATCTTAGTAATTTTGTTACGATCAAAGAGGTTAATAACCGGTAACCTAGAACGGCCAACAATCAGCTTTCTTTCTGTGAGGGGCATGTATGACTCACTCAGCAGTTGCGGATATGGGGTGTACCAAAGATTGAACATTTGAACTTGTGCTTGTTAGAAGCAAAGATGCCCCACCCATTACCAAGCGAACTATCGCCATTGGCATCTTAGTAAATTTGTATTCTCTGTGTAAAATTTTCAATCTTTGGACACTTCTTCAATGGGCATTCAATGTTTATCTGTCCCCTGCATCTTTTTCATTAGGATCATGAAGTTCATAAATCTAAGGAAATTAAATAAAACTAAATCACGTCATATTTAGAAGTTTATAAACTTTCTTTTCACAATTCGGTTTCTTTGGCCAAATTTAGAAGAGCTTTGTGTGCAGAGTAAAGCTTTCTAGATAAATAAATGTATTTCTTTATGTTTTGTTACTTGTTAGTGCTCATTTCCAGATAAGTTTTTTTGTCAACCCAAAGGCAATTAAATTTGCTGTAAAGTGGTTTCCAAACTTAGCCTGAATGGCATCTATATCTATCTATACTATATAACTAGGCAGCGGTTTCTAGCGTCAGATAATTAATGATTTGTGATATTGTGGTGAGTGTTTTGTGTAGCGTTGAAAATAGAACGTGAACTGATGAAAATGCAATTGCAAGCGGTTGTACTATACGATAACTAAAGTCTAGACAAAATTCTTAACATCTATCAAACAACATATAAAAAAATTTAATAAAAATGAAAGTAAACATTACATCAGTTATGAGATAAAAACTAACAACACACATTACTTGTTGCGTAAAAACTAACAAGGATAGGATTAATGGTACCGTTGTTAAGAAGAACGCAAGTTTCAAAATTAGCATGAATGTGATTAGCCCAAAATAAAAAAATAAAAATGGGCTAATTTTGGCTATTTGTAAAAGATTTGGGCACATTTGCCCACATTTTTTAAATGGGCGTGTTAGCCTATTGAAAAGTTAAATGTGCACTAACGGCACATATTTTCTCTTAATTGTAAAATATTATAATCGTTTTGAAGAAAACTTATATCTATACTACATATAAAGAGTGTATGGTCAAACCTTGAAAAGTGAAATCTTGAAAGTCAAATGTGAGAGAAATGCAAAGTGTAATTAATACTCTTATTAAAACACCTCATTCATTAAAAGTACAATAATTTATTCACATAGTACAACCAATTAAAAGCATATATACCAAATTAAGAACAACCAATTAAAGCACTCCAAATTAAGAACAACCAATAAAATTTTCACGATATACAATTTAAACAAGGACAGCATAATCCAAAATATAAAATAATTAAACACACTAATTAATATTATTTTTAAAACACCCTAAAATGAAAAGTACATGTTATACACATTATACAAATTGATAAAACACACAAAGCTTCATACAAGCTAACAAGTTGATGGTATATATAGTTTGAAAGCCGGACCGAACCAAAGGTTCAACCGAGAATCGGTGTTGCCAGTTCGGCTAACCAATAAAAGCCATCGAAAAGCGAACCGGAGAGGACGTTGAAACCGATACAAGCGGTGGAATTAGGTCTCATCGAGATCTATTTATCGGTTAATCGTCACGAGTACCGCCGCCAAAGCGTCTTGGTACCACCTTATACTATATATAAAGGAAAAATCAAAAAGTAAAAAGTGAAAAGTTGAAACAAAAAAAAGAAATGTTGAAAACATATATTTCAAAAGGAGACTATCAATACACATCGAAAACCGGGTTGACCCGGGACGCTTCAAACCGGCGGGTTGACCCGGTATAATTTGACCCGTTTTTGATCCAACCCATCGGGTTGACTTGGTTTAAATCGACATGTTTTTCGACCGGAACGGTTCAACCGGTTGAACCACCCGGGTCGAACCGGGTTCAAAACATTATGTTTAATCCCAAAACAAACTTTTATTATTTTCGTTTATAACCTATAAACTTTTTATCACTAAAAGATGCATAAGCTATAAAATCGTTGCTATGCACGGTACTGCGTCTAGTATATATAATATATTTATATAGCGACGGATCGTTAAAAAGTTTATGGGTTCTAAACAAAAAGTAATAAAAGTTTGAAGATTTGAGATTAAACATAATGTTTAAAACCAGACCGACCGGTGGTTCAACCGGTTAACCGCTCCAATCAAATGGTCGATTAAACAAGTCCTTTGAACAGTTGAGTCAAAAGGGTCAAATTAAAATCAACCCACGGGTTTGAAGCGTCTGGTCAACCCGGTTTCGATATGTATTAATAGTTTCAAATTTTCACTTTTACTTTTGGATTTTCCTTTATATAGTATAGCGGTATCCGCGGCGTTGCGTGGCGGGTACTGTGACGATTAACGCGAAATAGATCTCGATGAGACTGATTCACCGTTTGTAACGTTTCAACGTTCTCTCTAGTTCTTTTGGATGG